>PVJD01011188.1:0-47998 GCA_004026545.1 Mormoops blainvillei | reverse complement strand
CTTGCCCTCTTGATCTTCTGCCATCTCCCTGAAAAGACTCCACCCAGCTAGCACAGATAGTGTGGTGGTCTCTGAAGAATTAGGGGCATGTGTAGCGGACCTCAACCCAATCTGAGGCCTGGGGCCAAGCTCAGATGAAACCAGCCCGAATCAGCCAAATGCCAACAATTTACAGGTGTGTAAGTGGGAAACAAATATTTGTTGTTAGAAGCTACAGCATGGGATGGCTTGTTAAGCAAAATTATGGTGAGTATAGTTTACTCATGGGGTTGCCATTTTATAAAGCTAATGTCGAGAAAATCCAAATTAGGCACACTCTTAGATATTTAAATAGATCAGTGAACATCTAAATTTCTCATCTAAATTTCCTGGCAGGAAAGAGACTCAAAAAACTTTTTTATACTGGATACATGGAACAGACTGACAGCCGTCGGACGGGTAGAAGGTTGAGGGGCTAGGTGAAAGAAGATGAAGGGATTAAGGAAAAAAAATATCATATAGAGACAATAGTGTGGTGATAGCCAGAGGGAAAGGGGCATGGGAGCGGATGGACATGGGCAAAGGGGGGATAAATGGAAACAGAAAGAAACTTTGCTTTGGGCGATGGGCATACATGATGCAGAGCGCAGATGATATTTTGTTCAGTCGTACACTTGAAACCTACATGGTTTTGTGAACCAATGTCACCCCAATAAATTCAATAAAAGACTTTTTTATGCCAAGAATGTGATATTTTTCAATGTCCTCTTCAGTGCAGACCAAGAAGATGGAAGAGGAGAAACGCTGAGAGAGCTAAGTGCTCCAGAGAATAATGGATGGAGGAGCCTCCCGCAGGGAGTATAACAAGGACTTAATGAAGAACACTCCCTATCTCCAGGCAGCGATATTCAGCAACATTTGCCAGCAGGATTTAAGAATTCTTATAGAGCAGATAATGGTATGTGTCTCCCATTTTTCCTCCTTTGAAGGTGAGTCATCCTTGTTTCCATATAATATATTAGGGGTGTTGTCTTATAGTTCATAAGTCCGTGGATCAAGAGGAGATGTGTGAGGCAGGCCTTAACCTTACCTGAGAATGGGAGCCAGGCTCCATCAAGGCCAGACTAGATCACATGATCCCCAGACAAACCTCAGTTGCGTCAGATATAAATGCTTATTGTTATTATCCAGTGAGTTTTGGGTTAGTTTGCTTTACATCATCATAGTCATACCCGCCATATCTGCCAGAGATGCATTCTAAGACCTCCAGTGGATGCCTGAAATGGCGGATAGTATCGAACCCTATATATAATGTTTTTTCCTATGCACACATGCATAGGATAAAGTCTAATTTATAAATCATGCACAGTAAGAGATTAATAATAATAACTAAAACTATGATAGAATAATTATAACAATATACTGTCACAAAAGTTATGTGAATGTGGTCTCTGTCTTTCAAAATACATTATTATACTATACGTATAGTGAGGATATGCTCAGCAAAGGGGTGATTCACATCCCAGGCAGGATGGAGTCAGATGGTGCAAGATTTCATCATGCTACTCAAAATGGCATGCAACTGAAAACTTATGAATTCTCTTTATTTCTGGAATTGTCCCTTTAATATTTTTGGACCATGTTTGACTATGGGAAACTAAAACTGTGGAATATGAAGCTGTGAATAAAGGTGGACTAGTGTATTAAGAAAATGGCTAATGGGTAGAAGCAATATTGCTAGATTAACTTTTATAAATCTGAAAGAATCTGATGGCTTTCAAATTGATAGCCTACAGAATGAATTAAAAATTTTTCCATGGTGGCAACATATCATGTAGCTGGTGTGAAGCTTGTATTGGTTTTGGGACAAAAGAGCAAAGCATGTTTCAGAGACAGTATGTTTTTCCATTGGGCTTTTTTAGTTCCATCAGCTTACCATATTTTTGTGACTTCTTAGTCTTTCTAATGGTATAATTTGATTTTCAGTGACAAAAATATTGGTCTTTCAGTAAGATAAATGACAATATTGTGAACTCTATGAAGAAAAGACATCATAGAGCCATGATTGCTGTGCTGAAGGTTTTCTTGGAACAATTCAAAAAATATTAATTGTAGCTCCTACATATTAAGTAATATCAGTTTCCTGGGGTTAATGGCCTGAAGTAAAGCAGACATTATATTTATTAAACTAGACTCAAATGTGCTTCAATACTCTCAGCACAAACATGATCTTAGGAATGAGGAGGATTTACAAGGGCCTAAAAATAAATTTAAGAAAAGGAACAGTATTTTTCTGTAGAATATGTAATCAATGTACAGAAATATTAGGGGAAAAATCGTCAACTTTCCTAAAATCTAGTTATTATTTGTAGTTTATCTTGACTTTAACACTGTAACTGTGATGTAAAATATAAATGGCAGCTGATGTTTTGTGTAAATTAAGCAAAATATAGAAGCAATTTTGATTAATAGAAAAAGTTAGGAAACCTAAGTCAAATAATAAATAGACTCTACTAAGCTTTTTTGAATCATCGATTTAATAGAAGTACGTTTACAACAGTACCAATGGCTTGAAGATGTTGCATTCCTCTTGTCTAATTATTGTCTAATTATTTGGAACCAAGCATAAGTATCTTTTTATCATCACTTAATTAAGGAAAGGACCATCTAAACTAAATTAGGTTGGACTTAGTGAGTTTTCCCTGATAATAATTATGTGTTTGAACCTCAGAAGCTGAACCCTAACACTGTTGGAGGGAGAAATGGATCCCATTTATATGTAAGATCTGTCAGGACATGAAGAACACAAGGGGATATGAAGACATCATTTCAAGTGAGAGCTACAGTAACAGGCCTGGATCAACGCACTGTCATTGAAATGAAGTTTAACTAAATCACTGGTTATAGAAAAATGGAAAGAAACTGAGTATATATTTTCATTTATCAGTGACAATACAATATAATTTATTATATCTTCCAATAAGAATAGTTGTTTTATTTTTGTAAAGGGAACACTATTATTTCACTGGTTGATTGCTTCTCCCCCACCAATTACTGTACCTTTTTTATTTAATTTTTATTGTATTTTTTTCCTGATTTTAACCGGATTTTCTGAGCTAATGAAATGGTCCCCTTATACCACCTTCCCAATATCTAATCAAACAAGCAGCTACTGAGAAAATTTGAAATATTAATGTTTGTGCCATTTTTTCCTGCTCTTTCGAGATATGTGAACTTCTTCCCCACTCAAAAAAAGTCATTTGGCTTTAAGGAAAATTAAGGTTGCCATAAAATTTTTATTTTTTTATCCTCCAAACCTCCCCCCGCCCCCGATCATGGACAATAATTTTGGAAACCAAAACTTTCATTTTTAAAACAAGGTCTTGCTTAGATAAGAGAAATTTGACAATCAAAAGCCTGGTATTTGAAAAACCTTGAGTGTGTACCACTTCAAAAATTGGAGAAAGCATCAAAAAAAACTTAGACTAGTTACTCTTTGGAAAGAGTGTGGAGCAGGGTCCCTGAGCTGGGGAAGGGGGAGTAGTTGATGCAGCAAGACTAAGTATACTTGGGTTGCAGGAGCTGGAAGGGAGGAATTATACCTGGTGTTAGAGGGATGGGAGAGATTAGGTGCAGAGACGACTGAGCACTATTGCTTATAGTACTTGAAAGCTGTACAAATGTGAACTGGTGCTCACCCATGATCAACAGCACATTCACTGTTTCTATCGCCTCTGAGAGCCATCCATGACAGCTCTCTGCATTTGCCAGCTGAAATCAGAACTACTCATGATTGATTGACTTGCTCAGCCCTGTTTCATTTGCCTAGATGGACAAATTTCTTTCAGCGACACGTTAATAGTTGTAAGATTCCCAAAACAGAGTGGAATCCTGGATTTCCAAACAAGGCATGGTGGGAATGATTGACTGCTAGAAAGAAACCATTTCCAAACTTCCCAGCCCTCATATTTGTCTGATTCCACAGCAGTGGTTAAAATTCACTACCACTCCAATTACAGTTACTCGTTTTACGTGTTATCCTACAACTGAACAATTCATGCGGTAATTGGGCACTATAAAGCAGAGAGTGAATAGTCAAAATATTTTCAGGTAAAGTTATGACTTTGAAACATAAGTAAGACTTTTTCACTCTTGAGTCAGCATATTGGTTTGGTAGTATGCCTAACAGAAAAAAATACAGTTAAAGCACCAACTTACTGGAAAACAAAACTAGTCATTGTGGGTGAAAGGAAGGATAAAAAAGATGAAGACTTCTAAAAAGAATACTGAAGATATGGGGAGTTTTCATATCATCGAAAAGCTTGTGTCTATTGTATTTCATCCTATAGGTCAAGGGATGTCACTGAGGAATTTTAAAGAGGTCAGTGAAGTGATGAGATCTGCATTTTAGAAAGACCACTCTGTGGTAAGATCAAAAATGTTTAGACAGAAGGAAGACCTTTGAAATGTTATAGCCCTTAAGTCTTGCTTGAATTTTAAGTAGAGCAGAGATACATGATACTTTTCAATATACTTGTAAAGAATTATTGAGAAAATCCTATAATCAATAGTTTTTAATACTGTGCAACAATTTATTTTCTATATTTTGTTTTTCTTGGAATCATTTTTTCATTATAGATTTTGGTCTCTTTTTTGGGTCAACCTTTAATTCTCATGAAACATAGAGCCTTAAGTTTTATATCTACTTTATACCCGGCCATATGTTGACAGGCAGGAGGAGAGGAAGCTAATATTTATTGAGTAGTTATTATTTAGTAAGTACTCTGCTGGGTTCTTTTAATTTGTAACTAAGTGATAGTAGGTGAGAAAGAGTTAAACAGGGACAAAAGCTTAGCTGCTCTAGCCATGGGTAAACAGTTACTGCTTTCACAGAGAATATATATGGTAGTGTTTGCTTTTCAGCCTGAAGGAATTGTATATTTCATTTTAGACCACAATAAAAAATAACATTTTCCTATCAAAGGATTTAAAAAATTCCTTCAGATGGCAGAGCAAGTGAAAAATGATTATTGTTCTGGTGAACCAGTGAATATAGCACGTGTACATGAGACACTGAGTTCTTAAAATAGAAAAGAAAAAATATTTATAGAGCCACATAGAGATCAATGTATCAGGAATAATCACATGTTAGCAAAGGGCAGAATAACATAGAACTAGAATATCCTTGAAGAAGAGTCATCAACAGAACATGCTTGATAAAGATGAGAATCAAGGAATCAAGGCTATTATAAAAGAGTTTCAGCTTTCAGTTATATTAGTCAAGGAGAAGGTCAATGAAACCTTGACTGAAAGGTATTTTCTCTTGCTGTATGTAAGTAAGGCCAGATTAAACTGTTTCTCTGTAATGGAGATTTTATTAGTCCCAACAAATCCTTTGTTGTCTTTATAAATCTCTTACCTAAACATGCCTTTTAAATATTGGCCTAAATAGATAACTGGGTTGGATGGTCCTATTTTGACTTTTAATCAAGATCTTGATTTCCAGAAAGAGGTCTGGCATATCACATTCCTCACAGATTTCTTACTTAATAGAGCAGATTATTTCAGATTGTATTTAATTCATACGACCATTTTACAAGTTAATTTTTTACCCACATTTTCCAGAAAAAGTGAAATTCAGAAAGAATTATAGTCTTAATCAAGACCATATATCCATAAGTGGCAGAGATGGGAAATAGATATAAAACTTGTTAATGTTAAATTACATATCTTTTTTCTATATTAATTTTATCTAGGTATGTATCATGTCTATGAATGTCCTTGCAAACTGCTCGCAGAATTGCAAGTGATGTCAGTGTGGGAAAGGGATACCTAAAGAGAAAAGTAAGAGAAGATTAATTATTTCATTTATGCATTCAACAAGTGTGCATTTACTTATTCCCTTCACCGTTTTCACCCAGTCCCTCAACGTCCCTCCCCTCTGACAGCTGTCAGTCTATTGTCTGTATCTAAGAGTCTGTTTCTACTTTGTTTGTTAGGTTAATTTGTTCATTATATTCCACATATGAGTGAAATCATACGGTACTTTTCTTTCTCTGATGGGCTTATTTCACTTAGCATAATGCTCTCCAGGTCCATCCATGGTGTCACAAAGGGTAAAATTTCCCGCTTTTTTATGGCTGAGTAGTATTCCACTGTGCAAATGTATTATAGAATTGCACAATTAAAACCTATATAATTTTATTAACCAATAAATTCAATGAAAATTAAAAATAAATAAATAAACAACAACAAAATGTGCATTTAGTGCCCACTGTATGCCAGGTTCAGTCTAAAAGATTGTCCTGGAGATCACGACCAAGTAAAGACTGGATCCTGTGTCAGAAAGTTGGTGTCTGCCAAGAAGAGGGGGTGAAAACATTAAGGATGAAAATGGAGTCTTTTATGTGAAAATGGGACATAGTGTGTGAAGAGATGTGCCAAAGTACAATGGTTTCTTAGAAACTACAGTTGACAGATCTTAATGGCATTACAAGATGTAGCCTTTTGTACACTTCCCTTAATGAATATGTTCTCCTTGGAGAGAGAGAGGATGGATACGGCGGGGGGGGGGGGGGGGGCTTGAAATCTGAGGTTTTGAAAAGTCAACGTTTTCCAGTTCTCTGTCAGTATACAGTGATATATTCTTAGAATAATCTTGAATACTTCTTTGGAACAAATTAATTACCAAGACCATCAAAAAACAATATTTCAATGTCTACCTAAGATGACATCATGAACGAAAGTATGCTAATGAAATAGCACACTTAGCAGTTGCCAAAATTCTTAAGTTTTCTTTTAACATTTCAAAATAATGAATCATTGCTTTTTCAAAGTCATTCTGTTTTTACAGTGAAAGTTTTCAATCATATAAAAAACCTGAAATAATCTTTTTAGAAAAGGTTTTATTTACTTACTTTGAGAGACAGGGGAAGAGAAGGAGAAAGGGAGAGAAGCACCGATGTGAGAGAGGAACATCAGTCGGTTGCCTCCTGTACTCACCCCAACCAGGGACAGAACAACAACCCAGGCATGTGCCCTGACTGAGACTAAACTGGGGACTTTTGCTTTGAGGGATGACACCCAACTAACTGAGCCACATCGGTCAAGGCAAAAATAAAACTAAAATAATCTTACAGTGACCACTCATATACCTTCCATCTAGATTCTATAATTATCATTTTTCTCTACACACTTTACCACACATCTATCCATCCCCTTATCAACGTGCCAATTCATCCTGTTTTTATAAGGCAATTCTAAAGATGTTGTAGATCAGTACACCTTACCTTTGAACTCTTCAGCATGTTTATTATTTATTAATTTGAGGTCAATTTTTGTTTGATGTTTTTCTTACAAGTTTATACAGATGTTATTTATGTACAATAATCTGTGCATATTTAAAACACACTATTTGATGAAATTTGACAAATGTATATATCTATAATCTATTGCTGCAGTCAAGATACTGAAAATTCTCTCAAAGTAGCATGAGGGCACTTTCAAACTGTCCGCATGCTGCTTTGAAAACCATCCCTCCCTCTACAACCACTGATCTATGTTTTTTTGTCACTATGGATTATTTTGCATTTTCTGAAATTTTATGTAAATTGAACCATCAGCATTTACCATTTTATCCATCTACTTCAATTTAACATAATGGTTTTGAGATTCATCCATGTTGTTATCTTATCAATGAGTTGTTTCTTTTTATTGTGGAGTAGTATTTCATTCTACCAATATACTATAGTTTGTTTATCCGTGCCCCTATTGAAGGGCAATTGGGCTGTTTCCACTTTTGAGGCTAAAATGATCGATTGTAAAGCTGCTACGTCCATTCTGGTTGAGTACTCCACTTGTGTAGTCATATGTTTTCATTTTATTGAATGAATGTCTAGACGTGTGCTGCTGGGTCATACGTTAAGTTTTATTAAAAAAACCCAAAACCCTAAAACCTGCCAGAGCTTCCCCAAAGTGTGCCATTTTACGCTCCCGACAGCAGTACATGGAAGTTCTGGTTGCTCCACATTCTCACTTGCATTTGGCGCTGCCAGGCTTTCCAATCTTAGTCATTTTGTTAGGCTTGTGGTGGTGCCTCTTTTGGTTTTAATTTGAATTACCCTAATAATCTCCAAAATAACCTACAGCGACTAATGATGTTGGACATTTTTTTCAAGTGTATTTTGTTCATTCACATATCTTCTTTGGTGAAGTGTCAAATATTTTGTTCATGTTGTAATTGAATTGTTTATCTCTTTGTTATTGACTTGTAGAAATTCTTTATATACTCTGGCTACCAGAGTTTTAACAGATATCTGCTTGGTGGCTATTTTCACCTAGTCTATTAATTTCATAAACAGTATCTTTTGATTAACAGAAGTTTTTACTTTAAAATTTAAAAAGATTCTAATTTATTATTTTTAAAATTTTACATTTATTCTTTTCTGTGTTCTAAGAAACAATTGTCAATACACTAGTCATGAAAATATTCTCCTATATTTTCTCATAAAAAATGTATAATTTTAACTTTTGCATTTAAGTCTATGATCCATCTCTCATTAATTTTGGGCCCAAAAGGAAAATATTCTATCTGCCTTTTTATTAAGATAATGGTTTACCAAACAGAAGGGAAAAATTTTTTAATGATAATAGTTAAAGTTCTTAGGGAGGTGGTAAAAACAGGCTCTCTCATGCACTGTTGGGGAGATGCTAAAATAATTCTTTTAGGAACACAATTTAACAGTATGTTACAAAATGTTAGGGTAGATACATATCATTTAACCCAAAATCCCTCTTTTGAAAGTTTATCTGAAGGAATCCCCATACATGTATGCAAATATGTAAACACAAGTGATTTTATTGTTTTAATGTTACGGAAAAATGAAACGACCAGACACTGAGGGGTTAGGAGCACGATCTTTACTTATGTGCACGGGCCCAGAGGAGACAAACTCCAAATTCTGAGCCCAGAACAATAGCCCCGCATTCCCTTTATGCTGGGCTAAGTAGGGTAAGAGTCTTGGGAGGCGTGGTATAGATTTGGCGTGAAAAGGGTTTACAGAGGTGAAAGAGAAGCATTTACATTATAAGTCAGGGCAATTAGCATTTCATCTTTGGTATCAGCCTTGATTTCCTCTACATTAATGCCTATAATGGCAAAAGAAGAAAAAGCCATTGTTATGAGTTGAACTGTGTCCCCCCAAATGATATGTGGAAGCTCTAATACCCAGTAACTCAGATGGTCATCTTATTTGGAAATAGGGTCAATACAGAATAGTTAAGATGAGATCATACCCAAGAAGCATGGGAACCTAACCCAGTATAACCAGCATCATTATAAGAGAAGAGAACACCTTTAGAACACAGGCAGACACAGGGAGATGATGATGTGCAGATGCACAGGGAGTGGGACAAGGACTGGAATGATGCATCCACAAATGAAGAAACACCAAGATTGCCAGCAAACATTGGAAGCTTGTAGAGGAAAGGAGGACTTCTCCCCTAAGGACCTCAGAAAGAGCACAGCTCCGCTGAAAGTTAGATTTCACACTTCTAGCTTCCAGACTGAGGCAATAAATGTGCTTTTATAAAAGACCTAAGAGGAATAACTGGTGCATGTATTATAATTAATGCTAAATTTCACAGGTGTCATTTCCAACATTCTTGAGAATGGCCATCGTCACTGTTTAAGTCATTTCATTTCTGTTTACTTCCCTGCCTTCCTCTCTTAATTCTATTGCAGATTCCGTCCTTACTTTTAAAAATTAATTGTCTAGCAATGCCATTATTTTAACTGGGACATGTTTTCTTCTTAACAGGAATTCTATTAACTTATTTTTTCTATCAACATTTCCTCTCTCAAATCTCATTCTTCTGTTTAATCACTATTTAATTATATGGACTTTTTATTTCAATTCAGCCTGGTTCTTTTGGACTTACATTATCAGCCAATTTATTTTGATTTCCAATCTATTGTGTTCCAGGGAGAGCAAAGTTAAAAAAGCTATATTGTAGAATACTTGGGAAATAGTGCATGAAAATATAGTAGCTAAATGATAACACTGATTTTATGGAAATACAATAAAAAATTAACGTTCATCTTATCTATGATATGGTAATAGTGGCAGTTCACAGGAATCTCAGTTCCATCCATGTATTGGGGATTGTTAAAATATTAAGCAATTAAATCACAAACAGTGATCTTTTAATTTCCCAACTATTACAGCTCTGCCCCTTGGATGGCGTTAAAGGTAAACTCATTTTTTAAAATTATGAATTTCACTCAATATCCAGGTGTCTGTATAACTAACCGATTTATTATCTAATAATCCAGATATTATTGAGCTTTAAAAACTTGGATCTCAATGAGATTTAAGGTACTAAATTTTATGATAACTCCTTATGCAACAATAACTAACACACATATATTTTATATATATAAATTACTTAAATAAGTAATTTTTTTCTTTACATTATGGAAAAGCAGTTTTTTTTTTCAGTAGTGAGAACAGAGAAGAAATAGATAAGTTTATGGGAATATTATTTCTTTGCTCTCCCAACATCACCACTTATGAGATAGTTTTCAGAATGCCTGGTTCTTGGGATTATTATCATTATTGATTATTTTATTTTAATAGACTCATTGGCTGTTTCCAAAAACAATTTCAATGTTTCTGGTGAGCTATGGATTGCGAAGATTGCCATAAACATACACTCATACACACGCAGGATCACATATATGCATGCATACACACACACACACACACACACACACACACACACACACACAAACACACAAACAGGTAGCTGTATAGTTAGCTCAGAACACCGCCCTTTTCGGAATTGACAGAGACCCACAGAGCAGTAGCAAAGCAGTAGACCTCATTGCAGCTGTCCTCGTCTCCTCCAATGCCTGAAGCAAGGATTTGATTGTGTGGGATAATGTCCACTGAGGGCTATGCCCTACTTAAAGTAGCTATTTCTTGCTTTCTCATTCAAAAACAAATGAAGAAAATATCTTCTGTGTGAAATATTAACAGGCTTTTGGGACTTGGGGCCTTTTTATTCTCCAGCGAAACTTGGCAACATGAAGACTACATTCCCTAGGAAGCTAAGTGTCCAGATGTGCAGTCATGTTTTCCAGTGAAATGTTAGGTGATGTTGTCCAGAACACTCCAAACAATATGAGTATAACTTCAGGATTCCAATATTCCAGAGTTGCAGTTCTACCCCAAAATATTTAGTGATATAACAACTTAATAGCATATTTCCTCCTTGGATTTTAGGGTGACATCAAAACATGAATAACTTGGGAAAATGTATTTTATAGGAGCAGACAAATCTTAATTGAGATCTCAGAGCTAATATTTGCATTGTGCACTACACTCAGTGAAAGGAGGCATTAAACCAAATAACAGAAAAGCAGATGAAGAAACTTGATAATAAACATTGGTTGTTTTAAGGTACTAAATTTTATAAGTACTTATGCAATAATAACTAACATACACATATTATATATATAAATAACTTAATGTATGTATGGGGAGAGAGAGAGAGGCAGATAGGAGTAGACAGAGAGAGGGGGACAAAGAGGACGAGAGTAAGAGAAAGAATTTTGTTTTCATGTTTATTGATTTTGAAGAGAGAGAGAGAGAGTTAGATTGAGAGAGAAACATAGATCGGTTGCCTCCCATAACCTGCTCCGACTGGGAATCTAACACACAGCCTCAGTATGTGCCCTGACTGGGAATCAAACATGCAACATTTTGGTGTTATAGGAGAATGCTCAAACCAACTGAGCCACATCAGCCAGGGCAAGTAGAATATTTTTGGCAAGTTAAACTTGTATATTGATGAAAAGAGAGGAATATTTTGGACAAGAAAAATTCTAAAAATACAATCTGTAATAATCCTATGTCAGTTTTTAATCAGTAGGAACAAAAAGTGTGCCTATTACATAAATATTCCTAATGACAAGCTCACAATTCTATGATAAAATAGAATATGATCACCAATGAAAGATGTTTCATAGCTGAAATATTTAGATGGAAAAGGTAAAATTAACATAATTATAATACCTCCAACCTTAGAGAGCATTTAGTTCAATCCAACTCTTTCTTTTTTTAATTAGGTGAAGAGATGAAGAAGCATTCATGGTTTCCCCTCTAAGTAACTCACTATTTAGCTTAGTTTGGACTAGGTAATAATTCTCTCCAGATCATTAAAAACACATTTTTAGACAATTTTTTTTGTCAATCTGCATATAAAAGTCAACAACTTTTCCATGTTATATAAAATATGTACAAATAACTTAAATGTAAGATACATAAAAAATACTTGCCATTTAGTATTTTATATTTTCAACAGCTAAATTTATATCATAATACAAATGCCAATATTTTATGTAGGTCAAATAAGAATCGCCTGAAACACATTTACTATAACCTCCTCAGAACAAACTTGATTATGTGATAAGTATGCACATTTTTGTAAAATTATGATGGAAAAACAAACATACAAAGGCCAAATTGTTACTACTGCCTTACCCTTTTATGTTAGTAAGTATTAATATGTTGTTTCTCTGCTTGTAGCTCCACCTTCTGAAGACATCTTGTTATCAGTTAGTCTACTCCCTCAAGTGTGTCTACTCATGAACAGAAAGACCAAAGCCCAGGGATACTATTATACTTGCATTTCTTTTGTGTCTGAATTACTAAGGATTCCAACTCCTTTGTAAAAAAAAAAATCATAATTTTGAAAACTTGTGGGCTGCTGATTTCCTAATTATTGCCATGCCCATTATACAGAGTAAATGTAGGAGCGCCTAATAGGAGGTAGGTATGTAGGTAGGTAGGAAGATGATAGATAGATAGATAGATGATTGATAGATAGATAGAGAGATAGCTAGCTCCCAAATAATCTTGTTTGGACTAAACTATCAGAAGGCAGACTGCTATTGCAGATAAAAAAGAGTAATATAATTGGCAGATATATGATAATACTGTCACAGTGATGCATCTCATTCCTAAGTAGAAATTCTGTGTTTTATTAAAACAAGTTTTGACCCTTTTTAGTACCTTGATATTATGTAAAGGCTATTTTCTTTATTAAGGTTTATGTGATGAGCAAATTATAAGGTTTTAAAAGATTAAGTATACACCAATATATCCTATCACTTCCTAAGGTATGTTAAATTTTGTATAAGTATATAACTCCTTAAAATATATAATATATATATTTTGTGTAAATATATAACTCCTGATAATACATAAGCAGTTAAACAGGTAAACTTTATTTAAAATTCCACAAAGACCTGGCTGGTGTGGCTCAGAGGATTGAGCTCTGGCCTGTGAATCAAAAGGTTGTTAGCTTGATTCCCAGTCAGTGCTCATGCCTGGGTTCTGGGCCAGGTCCCCAGTAGGGGGCGCAAGAGAGGCAACCTCACATTAATGTTTCTTTCCCTCTTCCTCCCTTCTCCTCTCTCTAAAAATAAATTAAAAATAAAATCTTTAAAATTCCACAAAGAAATTCAATTATATTATGGCTCATTAATTGCAACTGGCTAACACTTTTTATTTGTCAAACCATAAATTTGATGGACACTAACTGTTCGAAGAGAGACTTTATGTTTTATCAAAGATTTTAGCACATTTCTATTAGTAAACTAGAATCCCTAGTAAAAAGCACATTCACTATATTTGTTAATAACAGTAAATTGAAACATGGAACCAGTGCTAGTCACTACGGAGAATTACAACAGAGACTTTGCAATATTAGAATGGGTTAGGGAGATTTTAGCTGTATATGGACCTATACATTATGTTCTTCCTCTTTGATAGGGTATTTTGTAATTTTATTTGACTGGAAGATACAATAATTAACTCTATCAAGTATGGAAATTCATAAATTTGAGGAAATCTCCCTTTAGAATTATTTTTCGCTTTCTATTAGTTCTTTCATGGTCTATTTCCTTGAATGTTCCTTTGTCCTATCTGTCATTTCAGTTACTTTCTTTCTTACCACTCAGGCTGCCAGTACCTTATAACAGGTATTTGTGGCTTTCTTCCAGAGGATAAGAAAATCTTTCCAAACTCAGACTCATGTATTTTAGTACCCCTCCCATTTTCGAAATATTGTGTTAGCCTGCTTTGTGTGAATTAGCTTTGATTCTTCATGTGGATGTCTCAACCGGACTTTCTGTTTGAATTTCCATTATAGTTTTGTCCTTGAAACTGGGTTCTTTTTATTCATTCATTCATTCATACATTTATTCAGAATCTATTGTTATTTTCTTTAAATTAACATTTGTTTATTGATTCCCATGATCTATCAGACACAGAGCAAACCAAGAAGACCAACATTAGTGAACAGGGGCGACACGATTGTTTTCTTGGCACTTTGGCAAGAGTCATTTTAAAAAAGAATTCTTTAATGTAAATGGTAATATGTGCTGTGTGGAAAAACAGCAGAGAAAAATAAGATTATAATGTTGAGGCAATAATTAAAGTTAAAATGGATAGAAAAATCTTCACTATGAAAACAAAATTTACATAAAGACGATTGTAAGTAATAGGAAATAACTATGGGCGAGAAGTAGGAAAATGGGGGAAATCCAGGCACAAGAAGTGACACATTACAGATCCCTGGCAGGCACAATCATGCTGGAGAAATTGAAAACTGGCAATGTGTGCGGAGCAGAGTTGGGGACTGGGGGACAGAAGAGCAAGAGATGAGGCTGAAGAAGTGTTCAGTACTCAGGTCATGTAGTAATTTGTAGGCTGTATTATAGATTTTGTATTTTATTCTAAGTGCACTTGGTTGATGTAAGGCTAGAGCAGTGCAAAATGACGTAGTTTGTAATCTTTAGATTCATTCACGGTTTGTTTTAAAGCTGTGATCTCAGGAAATTGCAGTTCTAATGAGGATGTTAGATATAAAACTAGCTAAATTGCTTTCAGGATCCGAGCTTGAATCACTTGCTTTGATATTCACTTATTAGAGAATAAAAGGTCAGATATTTATGAAATAAGCTTCAAGCAATGTTGCTTACAGCAAGGTTAACATAAACATTTGTGATTTTATTGGATGTTACCATTTACAAGAGCATATATAAATTGTATAACTGTGAATAAAGATTTTTTTAAGTGTACAAGATTTGTACAGAGAAATGATTAAGCCTTAAAAATATAAAAATAAATGGATAGCATGATACTTAATGGTGAGAAACTCAAGCTTTTCACAAAAATCAACTATAAGGAAAGAGTGAAATGTTTCCTCTCAAAACTCCTTTTCAACATCGGACTGGAAGTCCTAGCTAATGCAATAAGAAAAGAAAAGGTATACAGATTGGGAAGGAAGAAATAAATTGTCTTTGTTCACAAATGACATCATCTATGTTGAAATCTGAAATAATCAACAACAACAAAAACTCTCCCGGAACTGCTAAGTGATTATAGCAAAAGGTTGTAGGATATATTTGGGTGATTTAAACAAAAGTGACATTTGCTTTGATGATCACATTAATCTTCAGAGAGAAAAACCTCATTCACTGATCTAATAACGTTGTCACCTCTATTGATTTTAACTAACAATAAAGAAGTTACTAAGTTTTTTGTATATTAAACATAAACAGTTTGGGAGCTGATTTATTTTGTTTTAAAAAAAACCTTTAATTAAAAACAAACATACTGCTTCTCTGGTGTAATCTGTTCCAGTAAAATTTTTTGTGGAAATTTCTTTTGGAAGTGAATTTTTACCTGCACAGAATTTCTGAAAGTCATTTAGAATTAAAATGATACTCTGCATTTATTTAGCAGTTGATTTTTTTTATTGGCATTATGGTGTGACTCCTTAGAGCAATTGCTATGCAAAACACTTTTAACTTCTTCAAGGCCCATAGTACTACACAGCAGGAGGGCTAAAACAACTAATGAACTTGAAAATCAATGCACTGACTTGAAAAATATTGAAGAAAATGGAAGCAAAATTAAGAACACTGAAAACATTCATATCATGAAGTTTAGGGTAGGGCACTACATAACAGAGAGCTTGTGGTTTTTGAAAGAGTGATAAAATAGAGGTTATATGACTTCTGAGTCTTAAATCAAGAAAAGAAAAAGGCATTTTCTATTTCTTTAGGATGCTTTAACTTTGGTTTGTTTTGAATCATGCTTTAATTCCTTATCAAGCAGCAGTATAAGCAGTCTGAATAATACAGTCAGCAATACCTAATTGAAAATGTAATTTTTACCACGCTAATATGGTAAAAGATTCATTCAATTCAGGATATTCTGGGGTCTGGTGCTCACAAAATATGGAAACACAGGATCATAATTGTGTAATATAACGTCATAAAAGACATCTGGTCTCAATCTCCAGCATATAAAATGATTTAATTTGTTCATTGAAGAGTTACATTACTTATTGTCTTGGAAGTACCACAATTTTTTTGTAATTAAATATTTTTTTTTTGCACAAGCAATCAATATTTTATTAAAAAATTGGACAAATGTATTCTTTTCTATGTAATCAATGTTAGTAAGAATATATTTTAAAAGCTTGCTTATGAAATACTATATTAATTCAATTAACATCCTCTTCCCGAGTGTCAAGTAATTTAAATACTTGAAACATATTTAAATTTTTAAAAATATCATTTATTTCTCTATCAATGAAATGTATGGTATCTTTCAATTTTCTTAAAATATTAATAGAATCATTTCTTTGAAATCTAGGATTTGTTGGCCATGAGCAAAATTGAACAATTTTAACAGAAAATGGACTATACCCAAATAGATCATTTGGATAATTCAGATCATTAAAGAAGAAAAAAGAAAACAAACAAAACAAGCAGACAAATGAACAAAAAAACACTGACAGTTTTCATTAGTTATTATTTTTTCATTGTGGCTATATGGAAAACATAATCATAAAGACATGAGACATATAGTTATATACATACTAATGTTTATATATATAATAAGTTCTGTATTTCAAAGAGGCCATCTTTGAAGGTGCTGTACCCCTTCTAAAGAAAATTCTTTTGTTCAAAATATCTTTTTAATTCCTTGGAAATGTCCTCCAAATCAGTGACTTGTGGTAGCTTTGTCATTCACGTTTTCGGGAGGTAAAGTTCTATATGTTCTTAGGTTATATCTATGAATTAGATTAATTCCAGGACATGAGAGTTTGTGACCAGGGAGCACCTTCCAAAGAATGTATTGCTGCCTTCCCCCATTAGGTCCAAAAGAGAAATTTCACAAATTATTTTGAGAATAGAATCTTTGTTAGACTAAGTGGAAAGTTCAGCAAAGTGATCATTTTTTAGCCTTTAAATATGAAGTTTTCACATATTTGTTTTAAAAAGATACTATCAAACAAACAAAATAATACCTACTATACTATAAATATATTCTAATTTAAACTGATTATTTTTGTAATAATACATACTTCATATTTTAATGCTGAATATATATTTTCATTTCCATTAGTAAGTTATTATTCCACATGAGAAATATGATTTCTTACAATTGATTAAAAGGAGCTTTTATAGAAGATTAAAATTTTTTCAATAAATAAGATAATTGTGTTATTTAAAAATTTAAGTGATGATAATGACATTCGAATTACCGTTTTAAAATACAAACTCTCAGAGAGCAATAAAAATGCCTTATTACTTTAAGAATATCTGAAACACCAAAAATTTCCAGTAACTGGTACTAAGGGGCAATGACCATTTAATATTCATGGAATTTTGGATGTAAAATATTTTTCAGGGGCATCTAGGTACAGACTCTATAAGGATGTTCCCATGTTGATGCTAAATTTCATCCAAACCAGGATGAGCCCAGCTATCGATGTGCATTTTGTATTATTCATAGGAGTCCTCCCTCAATGGAGATCCACATCCTGAATACAAAATGGCAATATAAAAATAATAATGGAGCTTACCAGAAGTGTTGAGATGCTCCTTTACACAACTGTGCCATTGGAAACCACGTGTCCTCTCAGGTCCCCCAGGAGCCAAAAGTGGTTCTAGTAATTGTCCTGCGTCTGTGGTCATCTTCCTTCCAATAAAATTTGGAATCCTTGGTAAGATAAAACAGAAATCTGTGCTAATGTTATAAAATAAGTATGTATCTATAATTTTCATGCTAAAGTCTTCTACTCCAAGCTGTCAGTGGATTACACTATAGGGAGACGGCATCCTGTCAATACTGCTTCTCCTGAAGTGTTTAAGGTGAACTCCAGACACGATGAATTTCTTGACGGTGTGAGAAGTGATTAAGTGATCCCTCAGACTTCTCCACTCAGCCCTTCACCTTAAATTACTTACAGCTGTAAGTCCTCCCGCACTTCATCTACACCTTTATCACATCCAATAAAAATATTCGTTCACAATCCAAAACAATGAAACACTGGAGGAGTAAAATTATATTAAAAGAAAAAACAATAAACTGCAAAATGGGTACAGGTGGACTTAACTTTCTAAATAAGCAAGATACATGTACTAAAAGAAATAAGGGACTATATTAGCAATATGAGAGAAGAACAAGAATCTGTAATAAAAGAACAAAGGGAAAATAATAACATGAAAATGTAATAGTAGATGAAACCAGATAAACAGTAGAATGTACACAGCTAAAGAAACATTTTTCAATTTAACACCCAGGTGAGAAACTGCCCTGGAAGGAAAAAGTATAAAATAATAAAAAGTATAAAACAAAAGTTAAAAAACATTACATTGAAGTAGAAATTCCAAAATCCAACTAATAGGAATACTGGATAATAAAAAACAAATATGTAGAAATAGAAATATTTGAAGAAGTATTGGATATATGTCTCATAAAACATAATTCTGAAATAAATTTAGAGATATAAGGACTAAAGAATGTCGGGTTGAAATAATTCATTGACTGACAAAGATTATAAAGAAAAACAAAAATGTAGTAAAGTTTAAGAATATCCAGGACAAAGAAAAATTTGTAAAGATCTTTTAGGGAACAGACTATGTCTTATACACAGCATTAGATTTCCAAACTAAACTACTTTCAAGATGAAATAGAGGATGATTTTTAATAATCTGAAGATACAAAATTTTGAACAGGCAATTTGCCACTTTTAATTAAATAATCATTAAATCATGAAATCATAGTTAAAATATTTTTAGGAATCACAAAACCATAGAAAATTTGCCATGTAAAATCCACACTAAAAAAAAAGTTAGTAAATTATTCCAATAAGAAGAGGGAAAAATCTCCAGGTAATACCGCAAGACATTTGGCAGTAATTTTGAACAAATATCTTGTTGAAGTTGAGCACTTAAAAAATAAATAAAAAGAAGAAATAAAAAGAAGAAAAAAGAAAAAGGAGACAATATACCCATAAAAAACCAGTCTTAAAATTGATAAGATATTAACATAGTATCAGTATGAGCAGTGGGTAAGGCACATGAGATGAGAAAACTCTTAACTTTTAAGCAAGATCATTTTAAAAGGTATATTGTTTAAAAGAGGCACAAATAACCCACAAAGAATGGAAAGTTTGAATGTATAAAGATATAGTAAGACATTACTAACCCAAAAAGCCTGTGTTGGTATACAAATACAAGAGCCTTTGAGAATAAAACTTTCCAGGAAAATATAACAATTCTGAATGTGTATCGTAGTGGGTACTGGGCGCTGCCACCAGATCCTTCATCTACGACACAGGCATACCTCGGAGATATTGCGGGTTCCATTCCCGACCACCTCAATAAAGCGAATCGTAATCTTGTTTGCTGGTGGAGGGTTCTTGGCTTTAGTTTGGTACTAAAACACATCTGTGAAGTGCAATTAAGCCATGTGCAATAACACAAGGTATGCCTGTCCTGAAACACTCAGCCCCCAGCTGTTGGGAATATTGTAGGTAACAGGTGAGTCCTTCTCCTTGTTATGGCCCTTAACTGAAGAGTGTTGCCTTGTCTGTGGTCACCCCCGCATTCAATGACAGATCAATGCAAAAATATTAAGCCTTAGTTTACATTCCAAGTTTGGAGCTACCCTGCAGTGTCACACTAATCTCAGAGCTCCTTGTGAGATTGGCCGAGCCCTTGGTTGTAACAGCCTCATGGCCCATCTACTTCCTCTGCTATGTGCTCCTGACTTCAGCCCTCCACAAGTGATGATATTAAGAGTAACTCCTGAGTAGTAATCTGCATCTCAGAGTCTCCTTTCGAGGAGACCTGAATTGCAACAATTGGTAACTGGATTGTTGCCAGAAAGAAGGTGTTAAGATGATACTTTGGAACTAATCACCTGTGGCTCAGCAAGCAATGAGAACTTGATCACTGGAGGAAGATGGAGCCCTGAAAGCCCATGGTAGTGTGCCACTAGTTAAAACTTTGACTCATGGTGAACTGGAATAGCGTACCATGGAAGGGCATGCACTACCCACTGGGGTAGTATAATGGAAAGATGATAAGTATAGGGGAAATACTAATTATAAGGGAATAGGATTCTGTTTCTGTTGACAATAAACTCTTGAAAGAGACAAGGAAAGATTGAGAGTAATTAATCACAACTAAAGGGTAAGTTGTGCAACTAAAGGGGCCTTATTAACAGCATAAAAAGTATTTCACATCCTGGTAGAAGAGGGAAGAAAAAGTTGAGGATCAAGCCCAGTGCCAAGAGTACCACAGCTCAAGGTATATTTGACTTCTCAACCCATGCAGATCTGCCATGCCAGTTTCAGGTCCCTGTTGGAAAGAGTTGGACCCCATATATGACATGGGAAACAGCTAAAGTGATGCACTGGAAAATCTTGACTCTCCATATCCCCCTGAGTCACTTGGCCATGCAGAAGAGACCTACTCTTTCCCACGTTCCTTGAAGAAGGTACAAAGGCCTCTGCCTTGCAAGCAAGATACGTTCCCTTCAGAATTTAGCTCTACCACTCACCCTGGCCATTAGTTCAAAAACTGGAGTTAAGTCCCATTATTACCTGGCCAGAGAAATATTTGGGCTGCTCAGGAAGAAAGAGACGATGTCCCAAAGAAGCAGCATGGATGCACGGTCTAGCCAAAATACACCAGCAAGAGTCAAAAAAGCACTTCTTGAATGGGATCCTGAATGTGCTGGATGAAGAGGATAGGAGAGCTGGACATATATTTGAACGATGAAGAGTATATTTTCCAGAGTTCTGAATTTAACTCTGTAGGGAAGCACCTGAAAGATGTATTAACTTGCTGCTAACATGACTCTTAGAAGTTTGGAGAAATTCTCTTGGGTCACACCAAGTAAAGTAGAAATGTTAGAACTACCAGGACAGAGGGTGAAAGAAGGTATCAAAAGCCCCTGAGAAGAGGACATGCTAGAGTGATATATAAGGATGTAAAATCACCAGATAATTTTGTTACATGGGGAGCTAATATGATAATATACTGCTCACCAGAGCAGCAAGGAATACTCTAGTAAGAGGTGCAGCCACATCACTGTGCAGCTCAGTGGTGGATATCGTCAATGAGCCAAGGCTAGCAGGACATTCTGCTCATAAAATGAGCTACCTGATAACAATGAGGATGACAGTTCCCGAAATAAGAGACCATGCGACTATGCTTAAACATTAGAGGCAAGATTGGCACAATTATTTTGATAAACAGCAAAGTTAGAGTGACAGCAAAGGTGGCCTGATCTACAGATTTATAGAGATAGTTATTGGAAAGTGACATCCTTAGAGGCAAGAAAGATGAGCGCCCAATAAGGGCATTGAATAATTTATAAATCTACAATAAATAGAAGATGGATAATCAAGAGACAGAGGATAGCCACCTGCCAAAAGGTCATGATCTCTTGCCTAGTTCATGAATCGGAACTAGCTTTTAGAGCAGAAATCCATTGACTGAAAGAGAATCCAGTTCCCCAGGAGAAAGGATTTTGTGACAAGGGAATAGGGTAATTAGTCTCCTAATGAAACCCCCAAAACATCTATATCCATTTACTTAGGTAACTGTACTCTGGGGAAATAGGAACACTCAAATAATTCAGTACTCTTGGACATGAGCTCTACATTTTTATTGGTACTTATAGATACTTGTAGATCTAATACATCATCATTCCACCCCTGTTAGGGAAGGGATATATAGGTATCAGGTAACATGAGGAGTTCTGTCCCAGTCAGGCTTAGAATGTTCACTGGGTTCAATGACCCATCTTATGGTAATTTCCATATTTCCTGAATGTATAATTTAAATGGACATAAATGGGGATTAGCATAAATCTCATATTAGGGTGTTTTTCCTGAGAAGTAAGATCCATTATAGTTTGGTCCTCTGAAACTTCCTCTAACACCTTCCGCATTCAATCAGCTGAGATAGTAAAATGGTTATCGATACAGATACAGGTATATAGATATAGATATAAGCTTATATACATGCATCAACATCTCTGGGGGAATGCAAGTGATCAGATGTGCAACCTACATATACCTAAATGTTACAGTGGTTGTATTTCCCACCATCGTTCCATTTAGTTCACTAGTCTGGAACCTCAACACCCAGGCAGGTTCCAAATTATGTGTTAGTGAACTACAAGTTCAACTGGGTATTAGCCCTGATTACAAATATTTGTGCAAGTTTATTATCTTTACAGATTAACATAGTCTTAGTACACATGACCATTAATTTAGAGGATACATTCTCTTTCATTCCTGTCAAGAAGAGTTCACATTTACTTGGAACAGAGGCTCTCCTACCCTATGTTATAAAATAGAGTGGAACTGGACCATCTGGACATGCTTCAGGATATTATATTAGTTCACTATGCCAGTGATATGTTAATTGGACCATATTATGAAGAAGTGGTAAATACTTTGGAGATACTTAAAAGGCATGTGCCCTCAACAGGGTAGAAGATAAACTCCTTAAGGATTCAAGTTCCTGAATTATCATTAAAGTTTGGGAGGTTCCATTGGTCTGGGGCATGTTGAGGCCTCTTTTCCAAAATAGAGAATAAATTCTTTTTTTTTTAAAGATTTTATTTATTTATTTTTAGAGAGAGGGGAAGGGAAGGAGAGGGAGAAGGCGAGAAACATCTCTGTGTGAGAGAAACACCGATTGGTTGTCTCTTGCACGTGCCCCAGCTGGGGACCAGGACCACAACCCAGGCATGTGGCCTGACTGGGAATCAAACTGGTGACACTTTGGTTTGCGGGACAATGCTCAACCCCCTGAGCCACACCAGTCAGAGCAAGAACAAATTCTTTCATCTTACACATTCCACTACTAGCAAAGTGGCACAAAGCTTGGTAGGCCACTTTGGGTACTAGAAGCAGCATACACCATGCAAATAGCAACAACAGAACTGTAGTAGCAGTACAAATATCAAATAAAATAGGCTTTAAAATATTACTTGAGGTAAAGTGGCTCATTTTGTAATGATAAAAGGGTCAATCTATTATTATAATAACTGGAAACATATATGCATCTAATAACCCAGTACCAAATAGATGGAAAAAAAACTGATAGAAATGAAAGGAGAAATAAGCAATTGAATAACACTAGTTGAAATTTCAACCCAACATTTTCAATAATAGATGGAACAACTATGTAGAAGATAAACAAAAAATAAATAAATAAATAACTTGGACAATACCATAATTCAATTACATGTAACAATAAACTCTGGAGCATTCCAATCAACAAGAACAGAGTATATATTCTCAAATGCAAAGGAACATCCTCCAAGATAGACAATATACAGGACAAAATAAGCCTAAATAAATATAGAAATATAGAAATCATACCAAGTATCTTCTATAATCGCAATGTTATGAAAATAGAAATCAATAGCAGAGTTTTGAGAAATGAAAAAAACACGGAAATTGAAAAATACAATTCTACATAATGATGGGTTAAAAAAGAATCAAAAGGGATATTAGAAAATACTTTTAGATGAATAAAAATAAATCCACAACATACCAAAACTTACGGGATTCAGTTAAAGTTATGTTCAAAGGGAAGTATATAGCTATAAATGCTTATATTTAAAAAAGATGAAATACCTCAAATTATAACAACCTAGATTTTGACCTAAGACAATGGAAAATGAAGAACAAACTGAATCTAAAGCGAGCAGAAGGAAGAAAATAATGAAGTTTAGCACAAAATTTAATGAAATAGAATGTATAGCCACTATGGAAAATAGCATGGCAGTTCCTCAAAAAATTAAGGATAGAGTTACCATATGACCCAGCAATTCTTCTCCTGGGTATCTACCTAAAAAACTCAAAAACATGTATTTGCAAAGATATATGCACCCCTATACTCATTGCAGAGTTATTTGGGGCAGCTAAGACATGGAGACAATCAAAGTGTCCGTCAATAGAGGATTGGAAAAAGAAAATGTGATACATACAAGGTCTGTCCAGAAGGTATCCAGACATGTAAATGAAAAACAGTGACCTTTATTGAAGAAAAGATACAAGAAACATTGTACATAGGGCAATGATGCCTCGGTCTCCTTCAAAGTAGACACCTTGGAACCTCACACAGTTCTCCCAATCGCCATTATCTGCCCCACCATATTTTCCTGAATCTTATCAAAAGACTGAAATCTCTTCCCTTTCAAAGGCTATTTTAGTTTTGGGAAAAGCCAGAAGTCACAGGGTACCAAATCTGGGCTGTTAGGGGAGCTCAGTCACTTGGGTGATTTGATGTTTAGCCAAAAAACTCTGCAGGAGATGTGATGCATGAATAGGTGCATTGTCGTGATGAAGCTGCCAATCACCAGTTGCCATAGTAGTGGCCCTCCGAGTCACCTGAATAGTTTTCACAAAGGAATGTTCAAGCTTGATGCAAAATTTTACGTACATTCATTGCTCTACTCACTCAGTCATTTTGAATGAGACAGCACACAGTACACATGCTCATGCAACAGCGTCTACCGCCCCCACTGACTAGTACAGTGAAGTCATTCACACATGCGCATTCCAGTCCATTCTCCTTGGCTGCCAGGTTATAGCAATGTCATGCAAACTGTTCTCTATATATTAACAATGGCTAGGCTTTTCCAGACAGACCTCATATACACAAAGGAATACTATTCAGCCATAAGAAAAGATGAAATACTGCCATTTGTGACAACATGGATGGACCTTGAGAATATTATGCTAAGTGAAATAAGTCAGAAAAGCTAAGAAACATGATTTCACTCATATGTGGGATATAAAATGGAAACTCATGGACACAGACAGCAACGTGGTGGTTGCCAAAGGGAAGGGGTTGGGAGATGGTGGGTGGAGCGGTCCTAATATATGGTGATGGAAGATGGTTGGACTGTAGATGGTGGGCACATAGTGCAAGTTACAGGTGCTAGTATCATAGAAATGTACACGTGAAACCTATATGATCCTATTAACCAATGTTGCCCCAATCAATTTAAATAAATAAATAAATTGAAAAATTGAGAAAAATCAATAAAACCAAAAGCTTTTTTAAAAAAGATCTACAAAATTATCAAATGTTAGCTTGACTGACCAAGAAAAAAGAGATTTAAATGGCATTAATACTCACCCTACAGGGAAAAGTAATTATAAAGGAATACGGACAATTTTATGAGAAAAATTATATAACAAATGAAGTTCACAAACACCTGCAAAGATGCAAGATACTAGAATTTACTGAGGATGAGACACACTGAGCAGCCTATAACAAGTAAAGGCATTCAGTTAGTAATCAAAAAACTACCAAAAAGAAAAGCCCAGGCCCTGATGGCTTTGCTGGTGAATTCTACCAAACATTTAAAGAATAATTAAGATAATTTCCTCACAAACTCTTCCAAAAAATAAAAGGGACAGTTTCCAACTTATTTCATGAGGTCATTATAACCCTGACATCATAACAAGATGAAGACGTCACTAGAAAATAAAATTATGTGCAAATATACATTATGGTTATGGATGCCAAAATCTTCAACAAAATACTAACAAACCAAATACAAAAATATATAAGGAGAATTATATCCCATGACAAAGTGGGATTTATCCCAGAATGCGATGACAGTTCAACATACAAAAATAAACTAAACCTCATTAATAAAAGAGAAAACAAAAAATGCATGTGCATTATCATGTTAACTGTTGTAGTAAAACCATTTGACAAAATTCAAACCCCTTTTATGATTAAAAAACCACTCAATAAATCAATGAAAAATAGAAAATTAACAAAAAATTTCATTTATAATAGCATCAAAATAATAAAATATTCAGGAATAACTTTAACAAAAAGCATAAAACTTATACCCTCTAAATTATAAAATATTGTCAATAGAAATTTTATTAAGCATAACAGTTAAAAACTTTTGTGCTTCAGCCCTGGCTGGTGTGGTTCAGTGGATTGAGTGCCAGATCGCAAAGCCAAGGGTCACTTGTTTGATTCCCAGTCAGGGCACATGCCTGGGTTGCAGACCAGGTCCCTAGTAGGGGACACACAAGAGGCAACCAGACATTGTTGTTTCTCTCCTTCTCTTTCTCCTTCCTTTTTCCTCTCTCTAAAAATAAATAAGATGTTAAAAAATACCCGCACAAACTTTTGTGTCTCAAAGAAGACCATTAAAAAAGAGAAAGGTAACCCACAGAATGGAAAAACTATTTGCAAATTGTGTATCTGATAAGGACAGTTATTTAAAGTATATAAAACCCCATACAACTCATTAATAATAAAGATAAACTGCGATTTAAAAATTGCAAAGGATAAGAGTAGACATTTCTCCCAAGAAGATAGAAGAGAGGCCAATAAGCATATGGAAATGTGTTCAGCATCATAGTCTCCAGGGAAATGCAAATCAGAACCACAATGGGATACCACTTCACATGCACTAGGATGGTCATAATCCAACAAAAGGGAAATAATGGGTTGGTTAATATGTGGGAAAGTGGGAACCATCATCCACTGCAAGCGGAAATATTAAAAGTTTGACAGGTCTTCAGAGTTAAATACAGAGTTACCATATGACCCAGCAATTCCACTCCTATGTACATACCCAGGAGAAATAAATGTTCATAGTAGCATTACTTACTTTGGTGAAAAGGTGAAAATAACCCAAATATCCATAAACCAAGGAATGCATTATCCAAAGTGGCATATCTACACAATGACATATGACTCAACCAATAAAAGGAATGAAGAAGTACTGATACAGGCTACTGCACAGATGAACCTTTAAAACATTATGCTAATTGAAAGAAGCCAGTCACAAAGGACCACATATTATATGATTCCTATAATATGAAATGTCCAGAACAGGCAAATCTACACAGAAAGTAAGTGGTTACTAAAAGTCTGGGGGTGGGGGGCAAGGAGCAGAATGAGTGAACAGACAGTTGATAGCTAAAGGGTACATGGTTTCTCTTTTTTACTGTAGTAAAAACATATAATAAAATTTCACTATTTTAACCCTTTTAAATGTAGAGTGCCGTAGTACTAATTATGTGGACAATGCTGTGCATCAGGTTTCTAAGGCTTTTTCATCTTACAAAACTGAAACTCTACATCCATTGAAAAACCACTGTTTCCCCCCTCCGCCTGCCCCAGTCAAAAACCACTGTACTTTCTGTTTCTAAGAGTTTGACTGCTAGATGCCTCATACATTTTTTTTGGAGGGGATAACAATGTTCTAAAATTGACTGGTGATCATTGTACATATCTGTGAGTAGGCACATCAAATTATATACCTTAATTACGTAGATCTCATGGTACTTGAAGTATGTCTGAATAAAGCTCCACCTCACATAGGACAGAGAGGATGTTTCTACCAGCAAAGGAGGGTAAGCAAGGTTTGGGTACTCAGAGGTCCCCCAAATCCTCTCAAATAGTAGCACCTTATTTTTGGGGCCCTATCATTATGCCTATAAATTTTACGTAAGAAACTTAGGTGAGTTTGTAAAATAAATAGACTGTAATCCAATAACCCACAGAAACAGACTTTGTATTAATACATAATTTTTGCCTGTGCTAATCTAAAGTCTTTGAGTTAAGAACTTCTGGGGACATTTTGTGATGTTCTTGAGAATATCACATTAAGCGAAATAAGTCAGACAGGAAACGTCAGGAACTGTATGACTTCAGTCATGTAGCATATAAAACTGAAAGTAACAAATGAACAAAGAAAAACAAAACAAAAACTCTGACACAGGCAACAGATTGATGGTTACCAGGGGGAAGGTTGGTAGGGGGTAGTAAAGGGTAAAGGGGGTCAACTATATGGTGACAAAAGATGATTTGACTTTGGGTGGTGGGCACACAATACAATATACAGATTATGTATCATAGAAATGTTCACTCCTAACCTATATAATCTTATTAACCAATGTTACCCTAATAAATTTAATTAAAATTAAAAATAAAACTGAATTTATAAGTTTCTTTCTTTAAAATCTTCATTATAGTTAGAAACAGCTGATCTTTCCCACTGTAGCTATATTCCTTAAAGTTTTCATCAAGATCTATCACAGAAACTCCATGGTTCATCAAAGTTAGTAAATGAAGAGAAAACTGGCATGCAAACTATCAGATTATGAAGCGTTCACATTAGAACATAGCAAAACATCTGAGTAAATATAGCTATAAATTTAAA
The DNA here is from genome assembly GCA_004026545.1 of Mormoops blainvillei. Lineage (NCBI taxonomy): Eukaryota > Metazoa > Chordata > Mammalia > Chiroptera > Mormoopidae > Mormoops > Mormoops blainvillei. The sequence goes on along the minus strand of PVJD01011188.1, from coordinate 19,412 downwards.
ATACCAGCAGGTACCTAGGCCTTTTTGAAATAAAACATTGAATTTTTCTGCTTTGTCTGGCTAACAGCCTCCTGTGTCACCTAATTGTCTTTAGGACGATCTTGAGATAAAAAGACCATTAAATCAGCCAGGGGGTGAGGAATGGGATCCCTTTGAACACCAGCAGCTGGGCTTCCTTTGCACACTGGAAAGCTGAGGTTACGAGCACTGTTCAAGGAAAGTCTACTTTCTTCCTTTAGGAAAAACAGTTGATATTTGAATGACATGGGGGTTAGGGGCACTGACCTTATTGGACCGTCAAAAATCCACATATAATTTGGACTCTACAAAAGCTTTACTAATAGCCTAATGTTGACAGGAATTCTTATGGATAACATAAACAGTTTCTTAACATATATTTTGTATGTTATATGGATTAAGTACTGTATTCTTACAATAAACTAAGCTAAAGAGAATAAAATATCATTAAGAAAATAATAAGGAAATGCATTCACAGTGTTTATTGAAAAGAAAATCTGTGTATAAGTGAAATCGTGCAGTTCAAACGTATGTTGTTGAGGAGTCAACAGCATTTTCCTTTTCTGGTGCGGAATTTGACTCAAGAACAGGGAGAGTAAAGGCTAATAAACATTTCCTTAGATGGAAGTGTTTCATTTGTTGAAGTTATTTCCGTTTGGTGACTGAAGACCTAAGTCAAAGGGGCAATTTGATAGCATGAATTGATCTTACCTTGCATCGTTCATGTCACCAGCATCTGTGTTCCTCTTGTTAGGGACCCTGGGGACCAAGATAAGTTATGCTGAAAATTGCTGCATCTGCTTCTACCCTAAGCTGCCACTTCACATCTGATAAGAATTTGTACCCTGAAAAAATTAAATTGGAGAGTTAACATTTTATTCTGTGGGAAGGTATGATTTTGCTTCCCATCAATTCATAACACATCTGATACCTGATCCTCAAATTTTACATATTATCCATTGAAGTGCTTACTCAGAACTTTGTGCATATTAACTAAATTTGATTTTCATAAACTCCATTCACAATGAGTTCAAGCAAACATTTATAATTGCTTGTCTTTTGTAGAGAGCCAGGTGTCATTCTTTCCCACCTGTTAACCTCAGGCCAGACCACTATAATTACTTTTGGTAATTACTTCTAGTTCTTCAGGAATAATTGAAATTATTGCATTCTTACTTCCCTCAACAATTAAATGGATGGATTCTTCTTGTGTGAAACTTATGACCTTTTAAGTCTACCTACTCACAATATGTTCCATAACTAATGAAATATATTTTTTCAAGTCTTTTTCCATGCAAAAACATAATAATTAAAATGCTCCAAAGCACACTTAACTCAAAGACACTTAAGTATATGACTCACATTGAGGTCATTAGTTTTAAATATTTCTGGTTTCATAAGTTTTTACTCGTCCATTGGGATAGTTTTTCTCTCCCACACCTGTGAACATTGGTTGAAGAAACGCATGGATAGTGATGGCTGGCCCTGAGAGCCTTAAGTTTTGTCAAGGTCTTTCAATGTCAGTGAACACAAGCTCATGTGAGCAACTAAAATGTCAATTTAAACTTCAGACCGTCTCTCAAATCAGTAAGTGCACAAACAGCATTTAGCCATAAATTCATTCAAATTATTTTTACTTTGTTCTTGGAAATGTATACAAAAGTATTTAAAACTTTGATGTCAGACATAACAGTTTTCTAGGGTGTTCCACTTATTAACTGTATTGCTTTGGGCTAGTTGCTTAATCATTAAACCCTGAGTTTTCATTTATATAATTGGAATAATGCCTCATATAGTTTTTATTGGTTATAGAAGTTAACAAATATAATTTACTAATCTAAATATCATAAGCTTCCAAGAAAACAACAAATCAAAAACAGTTATGAGTATCCCTTATAGAAAATAGCGCAGTATAATTGAAGGATGGTTTGCTTTATTGTGTGATACTTGGAAATGATATTTTCTACAGCATTCTCAGGTTGGTGATATCACGATGATGCATCTATGCAACAAATCTTTAGAAAAGATGGTGCAGATATAAGAGACAATCACTTTAATGTCAAAGATTGCCTCTGAAAGTATACAGGGTCTGGTACAAATAACGCCCCTTTCTTATTACAAAATCATAAGCATGTCATTCTGTAACATGACAATATCACACTCAAGCACACCATATGACATTTTAGGTGAAATGTTCAAATTAAAATGATAAATTATTATACCCATATTATTACCCTACCAACCACACTCAAGCAGGCCCTACTTCTGCTGGACCCTGTATATGTGATTTTTTTTTATCCTCACCCAAGGATATTTTTTCATTGCTTTTAGAGAGAGAGGAAGGGAGAGACAAAGGGAGAGAGAGAGAGAAATATTGATATGAGAGAGAAACATTGATTGCTTGCCTCCCATATGTGCCCGGACCAGGGATTGCATGTACTCAAACCCGCAACCTAGGCATGTGTCCTAACTGGGAATTGGATCCACAACCTTTAGGTTATGGGATATGTTCCAACCAACTGAACCACACCATCCAGGGCTACATGTGATTTTTTTCAATGATTCATATTTTCCTAAGTAATCACAGACGTGGATGACAGTGTGATGATTGTGGGTGAGGAGGGTATAAGGGGGATAAATGGTAATGGCAAAAAGTATATTTTTAATTTTTGAAGTATCTCCATACTGCTTTCCATAGTGGTTGCACCAGTCTGCATTCTCACCAACAGTGCACTGGGGTCCCCCTTTCTCCACATCCTTGCCAGCTCTTATCGTTTGTTGGTTTATTGACAATAGTCATTCTGACAGGTGTGAGATGGTATCTCATTGTGGTTTTAATTTGCATTTTTCTGACAATTAATGACATTGAGCATCTTTTCATATGTCTACTGACCATCTGTGTGTCCTCTTTGGAGAAGTGGACCGGAATACATTCAGGTCCTCTGCCTATTTTTTGAATTGAGTTGGTTGTTTTTTTGTGTATGTGTTGAATTTTGTACATTCTTTTTAAGTTTTGGATATTAACCCCTTACCAGATGTATTTGAAACACTAATTTGAAAGGACATAAGCAACCCTATACTCATTGCAGAGTTATTTACAATTGCCAAGATAGGGAAGCAGCCCAAGAGTTTTGAGTAGATGAGTGGTTAAAACAACTAGGGGACATTTACACAATGGAATTCTACTCTCTGTAAAAAAGAAGAAAGTTTTAGCCTTCGCCACAGCACAGATGGACCTGGAGAACAGTATGCTAAGTGAAATAAGCCAGGCAGAGAAAGACAAAAACCATATGATTTCACTCATATGTGGAATCTAATGAACAATCTGAACTAACAAGCAAAATAGAGACAGATTCGTAGATAGAGAGCTATTAGGAGAGGGGATAGGTTAGAGGGTGAAAGGATTGAGCAAAAAGGAAAAAGGACTCATGAGCACGGACAACAGTGTGGTGATTGCGGGGGCAGGGAGGTATAAGGGGGTTAAATGGTAATGGAAAAAATACAATAGAAAATGAAAGAGAGCAAAAAATACAATAAAAAGAAATTAAAAAAAATAAAAAGTTTATTGGTTATATATATATATAACCTATATATATATAATATATAAATATATATAAAAATATATATAAATATATATATAAAAAATACACACGCACACATACATACATACATACACATGCTCCTGAGTATAAAATCGGTGGCATATTTTAAGTTAAAATACCAATTCCATAAAAATATTTTAATTTGGAAAATATAAAGTTTAGAGGGAAAATCATGTCCTATTTTAATAATAATTATCGCTAAATATCAAAAGGATTGGGGAACTAAGTTCAAATAACCAAGAGTACAGCTTATTGATTCTCATTAATTTGAGAAAAGAAGATGTAGATTCTCTAAGCAAGCCCGATAATAGCTGCTGTGTTTAATTCAAGAAAACCCATTGAAATAATTTATATACATTTTTATTGATTTCTAGACTACCATTATCATTACTGAAGTAGAAATGAGAGATTGCTTCTGTTATATAGTCTGTTATATATTGTAGAAAGCTTACTTGGAAAACAAAGGTGCTTATCAAATGAAAAGGTTATGTCATGTTCATTGTGACACCAATGTCTAAGTTAACCTCTAAGTTTAATGTAATTTCATTTTTTAAAGATCTCAACAAGAAGTTTATGGAACTTGACTAATAGATTCTACACTGGATAAAGGTAAAATAAATGTCCAAGAGTAACCACAGTCAATTTGTTGATGGAGAATAAGGAATGAGACTATCCTACTTTTACGAAAAATTATTATAAAGTTATAAGTAAGAAAAACCATGTGCTGTTAGCACAGGGCTTGTAATGCTTGCTCAAACGATCAGAATAGAGCCTGGATGCATATCCAAAAGCCCCATGGTAGCTCAAAACATGACAGAAGTCACATAGAAACCATTGGAAAATTATGAATACTCCAAACAATGATGATGGTAAAAATCACTGTGTATGTTAAGGAATAATTGGATTTTACTTCCCACTAGAGACAAATAAAAATTCCAGAATATTAATGACTTCAACTTTAAAGTTATTGAAATGTACACAAAACTAGCTATCAGAAGTTTGGGGTAACATGTTAACTGTGCAGTTGGCAACTATGAAATCTTAGGAAATATTTCAACTTATTAAGCATTATGTTAGCCAATGGAAAAATATCTTTTTAGTATTAAATTTATTGGGGTGACATTGATTAACAGGGTTATATAGGTTTCAAGTGTACATTTCTATGATACAACATCTGTATATTGCACTGCATGCGTGCCACCAAAGTCAAATCATCTTCTGTCACCATTTATTTGACCCCTTTTACCCTTTTCTACTCCTCACCCCCCTTCCCTCTGGTAACCACCACACTGTTGTCTGTGTCTATGGGTCTCAGTTTTATATCCCACATATGAGGGAAATCATAAGTTTCTTAACTCTAGGATTTTAATACAACATGATTTGTGAATTGAAGATCAATAACTTTATTAGGTAGTGATATATTGTTGCAATGAAAGAGAAGGTATATACATAAAGTCAATTATATGGCTTCTGCCCATTATTTTACATGTGAAAAAGTATTATAACATTTGTTCAAAGTGGCCGGTGGACATGCTCATAGATTAATGGGTATGATTTCTCCCTACCCCTCCTCAATGGAGTTATCAATTTAATCAGCCTTAATATAATGCTCAGAAGAAAGGGATATTTTTAAAGGTGCAGTGAGTGAAGAAGAATGTAGGGTCCGGAACTGGCCATTCCTCTGAGTGTTTCAAATTGGTCTCAAAGCATCCTTTGCAAAATTCCTAGACTTTCCTTAGCATCCTTCCTCAGAATAGTCATAGTTGGTTAGAATACAATGGTTAAATAGCAGTGGTTGTTATAGGTTAGATTATAGTTTGTTAGATTAGTTATAGCTGGCTGTAGCTTTTTTAAATTCCCTTGGAGAATGCCTTAACTGTGACTGAATCCCAATTTAAGAAATTAATTTAGAAAGATATTCTGGAGAGCAGGCATGTCTCAAAATATCATAAGAAAAATTAGATGTGCACTTCTGTGGCCCTTGTCAGTGACCAGTGTCCAATCTCATCATGGATTTTTTTTTTACCACTGCTTCTTTCATGACTAGCAGCGACCTGTTCCACACTGGTCTATTTCACCAAAATTTTGGCCTGAAAATGAAATCTTATACTTATTGGTTTATTAATTCTTAAGGTGAGCCTATTAGACATATTAGACTGTACTTCTTACTAGTTAAATTACTTAATCTTTCTTGTTGAAGCAAATGTAATGCATATTTAAAAGACAAGAAATATCTACCAATAATTACAAACTTTTAGAATATTTTGCAAATAAAAATGTAGCAGATGTAAATTTCAAACAAAAGGTTTATGTGCAGTTCAAAGATGATGCTTGAAATTATTCCCTCTCACAATAAAAGAGCACATTTCCCATAATGACACATAACACCAACATTATTCTACCCAGTGACTAATTGTCAGATGATGCAATAGTGCCTTTGTTTACTCTCATGTCGTGTTTACCTCAGAAGACATCAACTACTTTTACTAACCAGGTTAAGGAATGCTGAAAAAGAGTACTAGTCTAACTGAAATTTGAACTATTTGATCTATATTAAAAAAATGTAACACTTTTGCTGACAGGTGACCTGGTTTAAATTGAAATAAGAAATACCAAGTGACGAGCCAATAACTGTTTATTGAATGTATTTTTTTTCAGCATGAGTTAGGTGATAAAGGATAAAAATATTTGTTGAGAGGTGACCCATGATGTGTCCTCAATCCATGTCATCAATGTCCTTACAATGTATGCATAAAATGAAATGAAAGAAGAGCTTCCCAGACAAGAAAAAGTTAAAGGAGTTTATCATCACCAAACCAGTATTACATGAAATGCTAAAGGGTCTTCTTCAAGAAGAAGAAGAAAATAAAAATATAAATAATAAAATGACAGTACATACATATCTATCAGCAACTGAATCTAAAAAACAAAATAAATGAAGAAGCAGAACAGAAACAGACTCACAGATACAGAGAACATTTTGACGGTTGCCAGGTAGGAGGGGGATTGGGAAACGGGGTGAAAAGGATGAAGGGATTAAGAAGTACAAATTGGTAGTTACAGAATAATCACGGGGATGTAAATAGTATGCATAGGGAATATAGTCAATAATATTCTAATAACTGCATGTGGTGCCAGGTGGGTACCAGATTTATCAGGATGATCACTTAGTTAAGTTATATAATGTCTGATCACGGGGTTGTACACCTGAAACTAATATAATATTGTATGTCAACTGTAATTGAAAAATAAAATATAATTTAAAAAATAAATAAAATAGATGAAAACAAATAAAATGTCTATCTCTGTATTGATTTTTAGCTGAGATAATATATCCAGAATAGAGGGATTTCCTTCCCAACACACAGACCCCTGCTTCCTCCACTCTTCTTTATTTGGTTGAGTTCCAGTGCCTTTTTATCATTTCCTTTCTTGACCTAAAATTTGCACTAGATTTAAAAAAAAAAAATTTCCCCAGCTTCATTGAGATATAATTTACATAAAACATGGATTTCGGTATGACTGGCCCTGTCATCATTCACACTTTGACTAGTGGGTCATTGTCAGAATGACTTTCCTTGGCCACATTGTCTACAAAATATATAAAATGAATATATAATACATATATATGTTTCAAATTACACAAAAATAAAAGAATAATGTAAGGAACCCCCATCTACATTATACCTCGATTTGCAAAACATTTACATTTTCTCCATTTGTTTATTATCTCTGTAAAAATACAGATAGAGAGATACCTTATTTTTTAAGTGCCACTTGAAAGTAATTTTGAAATATTTCACCTGTATTTATCAGTTTTTACACAGGTTTCCCTAAGGGAAAAAAAGAGACTTTTTTCTATACAATGATAGCATGCATATTAAAATCAAGAAATTTATTTATTTTTAAAAGTTTTATTTATTTATTTTTTTAGAGAGAGGGGAAGGGAGGGAGAAATAGATAGAGAGAAACATCACTGTGTGGTTGTCTCTCACGTGCCCCCTACTGGGGACCTGGCCTTCAACCCAGGCATGTGCCCTGACTGGGAATCGAACTGGGAACCCTTTGGTTCGCAGGCCGGTACTCAGTCCACTGAGCCACGCCAGCCAGGGTAAAATAAAGAAATTCAAAATTGATGGAATATTATTATAATTGGTGTGATGGAGGTGGATGATTGTTGCATATTTAGAAATGTTGCCAGCCATTTACTAAAGCATTGGTAGCTTGAAATCAGTCCCTGTGGGAGTATTTAGACATGGAAGTTGATGAACACTAAAGTTTAGGGTTTCTATTTTTAAGTTCCCATCTAATAGCACAACCCTGACATTATCTAGCCCAGAGCCCTTATTCAAATTTCGTCAGGTTTCCCAATATTGGCCTTTAGAGCTACTTTTCTTTTTTCAATCTAAGGATCACACATTGCATTTATTGCCATATCTCTTTACTCTGTTTAAATCTGGAACATTTGCTCCACCTTTCTTTGTGTTTCTTGAACTTGACATTTTGAAGACTACTTATTTTGCAGCATATACTCAGTGTTTGGGAAATGTTTCCTCATGATTAGCTGCACTTTTTGCAAAAATACCACAAATGTGATGTTTTTGCCCTTTTCAGTGCATCATTTATGAGACACACGAAGATCGTTTGACCCAAAATTGATAATGGTAGCTTGAACATTATGTTAAGACAATGTCTGCTGGATATTTCCCTTGTGAAGTTAGTAATTTTCTTCTTACAATTAATAAGAAATGTATGAGGAGCTACTTTAAGACTACGTAAATATTCTCTTGCTCATCATTCTTTTACCTACAAGTGTTAGTACTCACTTCATATTTTTTCCTTTATTTAGAATCGAAGAGCTATATTTAGTAAGGAAGATCTTCCTCTTACACCATTCATTTATTCACTCATTCATTCATTTATATACTTACTCATTAAGATACTCATTTGTGTATATATCAGTATAATTTTTATTTTACTTAATATGTTATCAATGTTACAATCATAATTCATTTTGATGCATATTTTGCTTCATATTTGTGCAGTAGGATCCTCTTTAAGGTGGTTCCCAATGAGATTTGAGAAATTCCTTAATTTCTGAAACAGAAATAATTTCTAGGCTCATTTTGTACTTTTTCTGTCTCTATCATGGAGTCAGCCATATCTCCAAGTAGCCCTGTAACTTTTGAGCATGATGTTTAGAAATCAAGATCTGGAAGCTAGCTATGTTCATTACTAATGGTGTGTCACTGCTTCTCATCTCTGTCAGTGAACAGAGATAAAAAATATAAATTTATATACACTCTTTTCTATGCAATACTTATATATTTCTCAATGTATATATATTTTCTATGTATGTACCTATCTATACATATAATATCTAATTAAATGAGTACATACTGATTCCTCCAACTCCAAACTCACAAAATAGAGCGGATTCTTGTTTTCCTTCCTTCTGTATGTGTACATCACTTGTTCCCATTATGTTTTATACATTGATAAGCTCCTCAAGAATAAAATTAGTTTAAGAATAGGTAGCATACAACTTTATAAAGCACACCTATCAACTACTAACTAGAGTACGGTAATTTTTAACACTTTTTAGGTAAAATTTACATACAGGCCAATGCTCGTATATTCCATATACATTCATTCATATGAGTTTTGACAAATTTATGCAACTATTGATCATTCCAGAAAGTTTTCTCCATACATCTTCCAATGATCACCTCCAGGAACAGTCTTGTGATTTTTGTCACAATAGATTATTTTTGATCTTTCTAAAATGTAATATGATTGGAAACATACAATATATACTTTTTTACCCAGCTTTATTTTCTCATAGTGTCTGTTGGCTTCCTGTACACTATTGTATATATGCATAGGTCATTTGACTTTTTATTTTTTTTAAAAAAGATTTTATTTATTTATTTTTAGAGAGAGGGGAAGGGAGGGAGAAAGAGAGGGTGAGAAATATCAATGTGTGGCTGCCTCTCGAGTACCCCCTACTGGGGACCTGGTCTGCAACCCAGGCATGTGCCCTGACTGGGAATCAAATTGGTGACCTTTTAGTTCTCAGGTTGGCGCTCAATCCACTGAGCCACACCAGCCAGGGTTCATTAGACTTTCAATACTGAATATGGTTTATGAATTTTCCTATTAATGGTCATTTGAGTTGCTTCCAGTTTCTGGCCAATATAAATAAATTTTCTGTGAGCATTTGTGTGTAACTTTTTTCAAGACATGTTTTTGGTTCTTTTGGATAAATATGAGAGTGCAGAATTGTGAGATCATAATGTAGATGTATGATTAATTTTTTAAGACATGGTGTTACCTGAGGGCTTTGCATAGTCTTCATTATGTTGAGGTAGTTTCCCTTTAGTCCTAGATTGTTGAGTTTTTTTTTAATCATGAAACATTGTTGAATTTTGTCACTCTTATGCATTAATTGAGATTATCATGTTGATTTGTTCTTCATTCTGTTAATACAGTGTATTACATGGGTTGATTTTTGTACGTTAAAATATCCTTTCATTACAGAAATAAATCACCTTGGTAAGAGTGTACAGCAATTTTAGTGTGTTGTTGAATGCAGTTTGCCAATATTTTGTTGAGGATTCACATCATTATTTATCAGGGATATTGGTCTTCATTTCTCTTTTCTTATAATGTCTTTGGTTTTGGTATCAGGGTAATGCTGACCTCATAAATTAAGGTCTAAGTGTTTCCTCCTCTTCAAATGTTTCAGAGTCTTGGGAGGTTTTGTGTTAATTCTTTAAATGTTTGGCAGAATTCTTCAGTGAGTGTATCTAGTCCTGAGCTTTTCTTTTTTGGGAGGTGCATTCTATGGATTTTGACAAATGTATAATGTAATGACATGTGCTTGCTATTACGGTATCACAGAATAGTTTACCTGCTCTAAAATTCCCCTCTGATTCAACTATTTATCCTTCTCTCCCTCCCTCATTCCCATTCTTGGCAATCACTGATATTTTCACTGTTCCCATAGTGTAACCTTTTCCAGAATGTCATATAGATCTTCCATGTCTTTTCATAGCTTGATAGTTTTTTCTTTTTATCAGTGAATAATATTCCTTCATATGGATGTACCACTGCTTGCTTATTCATTCACCCATTGAGGGACATTCTGGTTGCTCCCAAGTTTTGAAAATTATGAACAAGGCTGCTGTAAACATTAATTTTAGCTCATTTGAGGAAATAACTTGGAGTAAGATTGCTGAATCATTTTATCAGAGTATGTTTTGTTTAAGAAGCTGCTAAAGCATCTTCCAAAGTGGCTATACCATTTTGATTCCATCAGCAATGAATGAGAGTTTGCCTTATTCTACATCCTCACCAGCATTTTGCATTGTCAGGTTTTTTTACTTTATTTTAGATGTGCAGTGATATTCAATTTTTTTTGAGTCGTATTTCCCTAAGGACATATAATGTTGAGCATCTTTTCATATACTTATTTTCTTCTGCTTTACTTGCTTAGTAAGGAGTCTTGTTCAGACTTTTTGCCTATTTTACAATTGGGAAGCGTGTGTTCTAATTGTTGAGCTTTATGTGTTCCTTGTATATAGTGGATATAGGTATATTGTCAGATATACGATTCACAAATATTTTCTCCCCAAATGTGCCTGTATTTTCCTTGGCAGAGTTTTTCATAGAGCAGATGATGTTAATTTTAATAAAGTCCTACTTACCAACCTTTTCTTTGTGGATTGTACTTTAGCGATGTATCTAAGTTATCAATACATTGAAGATTACTTATATTTTCTCCTTTGTAATTTCTAGGAATTTTATGGTTTTGCATTTATATTTCAATCTATAATCTATTTCAAGCTACTTTTTGTTAATGATGTAAATGTGTTAAGTATCTTTTTATTAGGCTTCATTACAACCATTTGAAATCTTTCTTTGTTATGTGTATGTTGAGGCCTTTTGGACATTTTCATTGCTTTTCTTGTCTTTTTATTATGTAGTTTGTACAGTTTTACATAGTCATGATGCAAAAACTTTGTCAGATATATGTTTTGCTAATATTTTTCTAATTCTGTGGCTTGCCTTTCATTTTTAAAATTTTTATTTATTGATTTCAGAGAGAGAGAGAGATTTGTTTTTTCACTTTTGATGCATTCATTGGTCGATTCTTGCATGTGCCTGACCGGGGATTGAACACACAACCTTGGCATATCTGAAAGATGCTCTAACCAGCTGAGCTACCTGGCCAGGGCTTACCTATTTATAATACTTTCTTTTGATAATTAGAAAAAAATTAATGAAGACCACTTTATTTTTTTCTCTTATGATTATTCATTCTATCCTGTATAAGAAATATTTGCCTTTCTCAAGATAACAAATACATTCTTTTATTGTTTCTAATTCTAAAGTTTTAACTTTAACATCTAGGTGTTATGATTCATCTCAAAGTAATTTTTCCGTATAGTGGCAATTGAGCTTTCACTTTTGCCCCTATAAATATCTAGTTTTGCAAAAACCATTTGCTGAAAAGCCTTTGCTTCCCCCATTTATTTTGCTGCTGCCTTGAAAATGAATTGTCAATATGACAGTGGGTTTATTTCTGTACTCTTCTCTTCCATTAAACTCTTCATATGCCCTTATGATATTGTTACACTCTCTTAGTTATTGTAGCTTTGGTGCCACACATGATAAAGTCCTGCATCATTGTTAACCTTTTAAAATATGGTTTTGGCTATTCTATGCCCTCTAAATTTTCACATACATTTTAAAATCAGTTTTCCAATTCATATTTATAAAAGTGTCTCCTTTATTGATCCTGGACAACCAGTAACCTGTGTATAATATTTTTGTTTGGAGGAATGTTACATAAATACAATCATGCAGTATGTAACCTTTGGGACTGGTCTTTTTCACTATAAAATCCTTACAATACATTCAAGTTGTTGCATGCACCAATAGTTGTTACTGTGCATTGCTTTGCAGTGCTCCATGGTATGGATGTACTACAGTTTGTTTAATCATTAAGCAGCTGAAGAAACTTTTTTCAGTTTTTGGCTATTATAATAAATGTACTATAAATAATTGTGCACAGGTACTTGTGTGGACATAGTTTTATTAATCTGTGGTAAATGTCTAGGAGCACTCTTGCTTGTCCATATGATAATTATACATTTAGTCTTTATGGAACTATGCAACCGTTCCCAGAGTGGCCTTACCATTTTATATTCACTCCAGCAATGAAAGGGAGACTCAGTTTCTTCACATCCTTGAAGTTTCTGGTTTTGTCACTAATTTTTTAAAACAGTTCTAATACGTATATGGTGTAATCTTGTTATGGCCTTAATTTGCATTGCCTTAATGGCAATTGATGTTGGCAATCTTTTCATGAGCTTATTTTTCATTTCCATATCTTATTCAATGACATTTATCTTCACTTCCTTTTATCTATTTAATTTTGTCTTTCACTGTTGAGTTTCGAGGATGCTTTCCATGTTCTACGTATCAGTTCTTTATCAGGTATGTGGTTTCCAAGTATTTTCTATAAGTTTCCGGTGTGCTTTTTCATTCCCTTAAATATGACTTTCACAGAGGAAAAGTGTTACATTTTGATGAACTCCAATTCAGCTATTTTTAAAATGGATTGTGCTTGTGTTGTCATGTATAACAACTCTTCACCAAGCCTAGCTCCTCCAGCATTTTTCTAGGTTATCTTCTAAACATTATGTAGTTTTATATTTTACATATAAATTTATTATCTATTTTAAGTTAATTTTTGTATACAATGTAAGATTTAGAATGAGAGTTTTCTCCCCCATGGCTATCAAAAATGTTCTCAGCAGCATGTGTTGAAAAAATATTCATCCTCCATTGAATTGTGTCTGTCAAAAATAAATGAGTTGTACTTTGGTGGGGGTGTGGCTATTTGGGGGTTTTATGTTCTGTTCAGTTGATTTTTGTGTCTATCCCTCTGCCAATACCACTGTCTGGTTACTGTAGCTATAAAATAAATTTGAAATTACGTGGGATTATTCCTCTCATTTAAAAACATTAAATTTATTGGGGTGACATTGATAAATAAAATTATACAGGTTTCATGTGTTCAAGTGTACAGTCATCTGTATATTGCATTGTGTGTCCACCACCCAAAGTCAAATCTTGTGTCACAATATATTTGACCCCTTATACCCTCTACTATTACCACACTCTCTTCCCTCTGGTAACCACCATACGGTTGTCTGTGTCTATTAGTTTTCATTTATTTGTTTATTAAATTTTTCTATTACAGTTGACATTCAGTATAATATTAGTTTCAGCTGTACAGCATAGTGGTTAGGCATTTATATAACTTACAAAGTGACTCCCTGGTAAGTCTCGTACCCACTTGATACCATACATAGTTATTATATTATTGACCATAGTTATTATAATATTATTGACTATATTCCCTTTGCTGTACTTTACATCCCTGTGACTATTTTTATAACTGGCAATTTGTACTTCTTAATCCCTTGCAATTATTTTTTGATTTTCTTTAAGGCTTCCTTATAGATTGTTTAGAAGTATGTTATTTATTTTTCAAGTATTTTATTTTTTCTGTTATCTTTCCATTATTGAGACCTAATTTGATTCCATTGTGACCAGAAAACATGTTCTGTATTATTTAAATTCATTCAATTTTGTTGAGGACTGTGTTATGTCCCAGAATATCTTCGTTTTTGGAATATGTTTCATAGATGCCTGAAAAGAATGTACAGAGTGAGGCAAAAGTAGGTTTACAGTTGTTCACATGGAAAATAATACAATACTTAATAAAGAATAATAGAAAATAAACTGTTTTGTGTATTCACAACTGTAAACCTACCTTTGCCGCTCTCATATATTTTCCTGCTGCAAGGTAGATGGTGTTGTTGTGCTCTTCTATATTGTTGCTGATTTTATATCTACTTAAGCTACCCATTCTTGGTATAGGGGTATTAATGTCCCCAATTATAACTTTGGTTTTTGTCAATTTGTCTTCTCTGCTTTATTAGTTTTTTTAATCATATATTTTGCCATTCTGTTGTTCGGTGCGTACACATTCAGAATTGTTATTTCTTCTTGGTAGACTGATCTTTTTATCATTATGTAATGCTCCACCTCCATTGCTGATATTTTCTTTGTCTTAAGTCTACTTTTCTGATATTAATATAGCCATTCCTGCTTGTTTTTCATTAATGTTTACATGACACATCATTTTCCATTCTTTCAACCTACCTGCATATATTAGATTTGAAATAAGATACTTATCTTCAGAATATGGTTGAGTCATTTTTTTAATTCACTTTGCCAATCCCTGTCTTTTAAATGTGTCTTTATAGTCAATTAATATTTGACAAAGGAGGCAAGAACATACAATGGAGAAAGACAGGTTCTTTATTAAATGGTGTTGGGAAAATTGGACAGATACATGCAAAAAAAAAATGAAACTAGAGAACCAAATTATACCACACATAAGAATAAACTCAAAATGGATTAAGGACTCAAATGTAAGTTGTGAAACCTTAAAAATCCTAGATGAAAATATAGAAAGTAAAACCTCAGGCATTTCTCATAGCAATATTTTTTCAGATATATCTCCTCAGGCAAGGGTAACAAAGGAAAAAATAAACAAATGGGACTAGATCAAAGTAAAAAGCTTTTGCACAGCAAAAGAAACCATTGACAAAGTGAAAAGGGAACCCACTGAATGGGAGAGTGTATTTGCCAATGATACATCTGATAAGGGGTTAACTTCCAAAATAACCTAAACAACTCAACACCAAGAAGACAAACAACCCAATTTAAAAAAATGGGTAAAGGACCTGAACAGACACCTCACCAAGGAGGACATACAGATGACCAATAGACATATGAAAAGATGCTCGACATCACTAGCCATCAGAGAAATGCAAATTAAAACCAAAATGAGATATCATCTCATACTTGTCAGCATGGCTATCATTAGTAAATTAGCCAACAAGTGCTGGTGAGGGTGTGGAGAAAAGGGAACCCTACTGCACTGCTGGTGGGAATGCAGACTGGTGCAGTCCCTGTGGAAAACAGTATGAGTTTCCTCAAAAAATTAAATGTGAAACTGCCTTTGGAACCAGCAACCCACTTTGGGGGAATATATTCGAAGAAAACCAAAACACTGATTTGAAAGAATATATGCACACCTATGTTTATTGCATCATTATTTACAATAGTCGAGATCTGGAGATAGCCCAAGTGTCCATCAGTAGATGAGTGGATACAAAAGCTGTGGTACAATTACACAATGGAATACTATTGAGCCATAAAAAGGAAATCTTCCCTTTTGTGACAGCATGGATGGATAAGGAGATTATTATGCTAAGTGAAATAAGCCAGTCAGAAAAAGACAAATGCCATATGATCTCTTCTTTATGTGGAATCTAATGAACAGAATAAATTGATGAACAAAATAGAAACGGAGGTGTAGATACATGGAACAGACAGCTGTCACAGGGATGGTGGGTTAGTGGGCTGGATGAAAGAAGATGAAGGGATTAATCAGAACTATATATATATTAATTTTACAAAGGAAACAAAGGAAAAAATAAACAAATGATCTCTTTTACTTAGATCTCTTTACTTAGATCAAAGTAAAAAGCTTTTGCACAGCAAAAGAAACCATTAACAAAGTGAACTATATATAGTGGTAGCTGGTGGACACAGTATGGTGGTAGGTGGGGGAAAGGTGGGGCTAGGGGTAGGTGGAGGGAGGCCAAGTGGGAATAAATAGTGATGGATGGAGACTTTGCTTTGGGCCATGGGCATACATGATGCAGACCGCAGATGATGTTTTGTTCAGTTGTACACTTGAAACCTACATGGTTTTTGTGAACCAATGTCACCCCTGTAAATTAAAAAAAAAAAGTGCTTTAGATTATTTACATTTAATGTGATTATTGATATATAGGGCTTAAACCTGCCATTTTATCTTTCCTTTTTATTTATTTTCTTTCTCCTGCCTTCCTTCAGGATACTTGAACTTTTCCTTTAGAATTCTATGTTGATTCATCCATGTTTTTTTAAATAGTTGTTTAGGGGTGTGTGTTTGCTATATGTATTGCATTATTTATACATTCTTCATCTCAGTCTCTGGTATTGAAATTTTACTAGTATAAGGTGTAGAAATCAAAATTATTCTTGAGTAGACTTATGCTTCTGGAAAGATGTTGTAGATAGACCACACCCTTTTCATCCTATTAAGTACAACTAAAACCTCTGGACATTACATATAAAACAACCATAAAGAAACACTTAAAGTTGACAAGAAGAAGGAAGATAGGGGAGGGATCATGGCATCTACTATGGACTGAACTATGTCTCTCTCAGATACATACGCTGAAGCTCTAACCTCCAATGTGACTTTATCTGGTGATAGGGCTTTTATGGAGATAATTAAGATCATATGAGGTCATAAGGATGGGGCCTTAATCCCATAGGACTGTGGCCTTATTAAAAAGGATGATCTCTTAATATCTCCCCTCGCCTCCACCATGTGATGACATAACAATACAGTGGCTCTATGCAAGCCAGGGTGAGCTCTCTCCAGAGAACCTGACCACACTGGTACTCTCGCTTCAAATTCTCAGTCTTCCGAAATGCAAGAAAATATATTTCTGTTGTTTAAGCCACCCAGTCTACAGATATTTTTTATGCCAGACTGAACTGAGACAGAGTCTTGGGATAGCAGAAAGGAAAAAATAGAAAGAGCAAAATATATAGTTAAATAAAATAAAATATAAAGGTTTTTTCCCTGAATTTTCTAAATTATGTCTGTGGGTGAAACAAAAATTATAACAATGTCTAATTGGCCCTCACTATATGTGGAGGAAATATTTGACAATTATAAACAAAAGAGTAAAATGATGTATTGTAGCCTTCATTTAAAAAATTAACACCTTCCTTGGCTGGATAGCTCAATTAGTCAGAGTGTCATCCTGTTACATGGTTATGGGTTTGATCCCCAGTCTGGGTACATACGAGAATCAAACAATGAATGCATAAATGAGTGGAACAACAGATTGATGTCTCTCTCTCTTCCCCCCTTTCCTCTCTCTCTCTCCTATCAATAAATAAAAAATTAAAATAGCAGCTTTATTAAGATATGATTCACATACCATATGTTGAAGAAATATAATTAAAAATAAAATCTGCCAACCTCCCAAAATTCTCCTCAGAAGTAGAAGAGAGAGAAAACTATTTTATTATCGGATGAGAATTCAACAAGAACGTGATGCACAACACTGGCAGTCTGCTAAAGAGATTGCAGGGGCAGAAAGAAATTTTATTCTTTTATGTAGCAAAGCAGATACATCCCATTGCATATATTTTCTCAAGATAAATAACTGTTGCTCAAGTAAGAGAACATGACATCACCATTTGCCACACATGATTTATCCTAAGTTCACCTTGTAACTCAGGTAGACACCTGTGTTTGTTAATTGCTTTTAAAATGGAAAATAAAGTACTCATATCTTTATGATAGAAGGTAGGTTTGTACTTGGAGCCAGGCGCCAGCTAAAGATAGGCTATTATCTTCCCACAGAAAATCGGAGATAAAAGCACCATCTTTCGTAATGATTACATTACAAAGAGATGGCTGCCAGTTTTTGAGAAAAATATTTCTGCGTTGTAAAGTTAGTAAGAAGTTCATTTAGCTTTTAAAAAGATTTACATCTCTTTCTAAGTGACAGAGAAATTCACGATTATTTTTTTAAAAAGTAAATGTTCCAAGAAAAGAGAAGACATAGTCTCTTCCTTTTTGTACAAGGAGGAATTAAAGGTTATTTTTCTTATTTTTCATTTGTGTTTAACATATATGTTTGATTCACCCATTTCAAGTGTACAGTTTGATAGTTTCTAGTATGTTCACGGGGATTAACGACCATGGCAATAAATTTAGAACATTTTTACCTTCTAAATGAACCAGCTCCCCATTAGCACTCACACTTCATTTCCTTGACACTCCCCCGCCCAGACCTAGGTGACCACTGATCTACTTTCTGTCTCCAGAGATTTGGATATTCTCCATATTTTATATAAAAGAAACCATACAATATGTGATATTTTGTGACTGGTTTCTTTAATTTAGCATAATGTTTTCCAGGCTCATCCTGGTTGTAACATATGTCAATATTTCATTCCTTTGTTTGCTGAATAATAGTTTGGTATAGATATATGACATTTTGTATATCCATTATTAGTTTACAGTACTTTGGGCTATTTCCAATTTTTGACTATTATGAATAATTCTGCAATGAACATTCATGTATAAATTTTTGTGTGGACATATATTTACATTTTTCTTGAATATAAAAGTGGAATTTCTGGTTCATATGTTGACTCTATATTTATCTTTTTATGAAACTGCCAAAATGTTCTCCAAAGTGGCTGCACCATTTTATATTTGTATCAGCAATATATTAGAGTTCCAACTCTTCTACATACTTGCCAGCACTTATTATCTGTCTTTTTTTATTTTAGTCATCCAAGAGGATGAAAGTTTCTATGTCATTGTGATTTTGATTTGCATTTCCCTGGTGACTAATGATGTTGATTGCCTTTCCATATAATTATTGGCCATTTGTATATCTTCTTTGGAACATTGTATATTACCACCATTTGTCCATTTTAATTATTTGTCATATATTTTAGTTGTAAGATTTCCTTCTATCTATCTAGGTGCAAGTTTTTCAATGGGACTTAGTAGGAGAATATGTTTTAAAATATTAATGAAATTAAACATTTAGATTAAAA
>PVJD01011187.1:0-48024 GCA_004026545.1 Mormoops blainvillei | reverse complement strand
TTATTTTATGACAGCTGGAATGTCCCCAAAATTTTCTCCAGTCAATACGCCCCAGATTAACCAATAAATCATCTGACATTATGATGACAGTGAACAGCTGAGAATCGTACTTTGAATTTTACCAAATATTCCTTTGATGGACATCTAATATTTCAGTCATCTAATATTTACCACCCCTAACTTACTTATCCTGATGACACCTTCTCTTCGTGCCTTATGCTCCCAAATGGTCACATGACCCAAGATGGGATAATAACAGTGCTTTCCTTTCCATGGAATAAGGATTAGTCCGTAGAGTGAGTGGCCCTGAGTTAGACCAATCATAGTCCTCCTATGGTGAGAAAAGGTTTCTTTGCTCTTGGGTGTAAAAAGTGAGAGAAACGTCTAGCAGCCGTGAGTCCAGCTTTTTGGGGAAAGATAGTCTGCAAGAGGAAAGATCGAAGCAGATGCGGAGGAAGCCAAGGTGTGTAGGAGAGGGAACGCCACTGCACCTTTCTACCGCCCCACCCCTGCCCCTCCCGATACAAAAGTCAATGGACACTTGCTTCAGCTAACTCGAGTTTGGGTTTTCTGTCTTACCACTAAAGAGTTTTTTATTGAATAATTCTGGGCAAAAAATTGTTCTCGATCCGAAGCAAAGGGAACAGCTGTTGCTGGCAGAGGCAGGCGGCAGTGGATGGAATGACCACCAGTCTGAATTCTACTGTTTTTCTTCTTTCTGGCCATCTGAGCCTCGTCGAGCCATTTAACTTTTAATAACCACGTTTTCTTCCACAGAAAAATGTGAATAACTATCTCCTTGTATTAATCATGCCTTTTTATTTTCAGGGGTGGGGGGGCGTTGATGATTTTACATCTTGGGGCCTCAATGACCCTGAAAGGGCCACCCCATCCAGGGCTAGCCAGTTCCTAGAGAGAGTAAAGGGTTTGAGTGGGAGCGTGACTTTCATATGCAAACCAGCCAATCCAGAGCGGGTACCCCAACCACCTCCTCTGTCTCCCAGAAGCTCACACGCCAGGCCAGCCACTGTCTTCCTGCCCTCATCGCCCCAGGGCCAAATATCAGGCAATCGGGGACAGCTCTGGTTCCCCAGAGTTCCCTGAACTTATTCAGATTGGCTAGTTCAAAACACGCTTGCTCTGCCTTGTCTGTTTCTCTGAAACTATAATACAGGCTCCGGCCCACTTTCCCCTCAGTCCCTCTGCTGCCTGACCCACCCGGGGGGCTGCCCAGGGTGGCTCCCATTGCGCGCCGTGTTCCCTTCTCTCGGAAACTGTAAGTAGCAAACTATCTTTTCATTGGTAATCATCTCCTGATCTGTTGGCCCCATAATACCCGAATAATAATCAAACCTACATTTTAAAACGCTACCTCCCCAGGTTGGGTGAAATGTTGTGCGAAGTATTTAGCCCTTCATTTAGACTAGAAAGAGTCATTTATCGACAGTGAAGACTTGAGGACATTTTGAGGGAGACGAAAGCTCATCACATGGTTGAAACTCAGTCTTGCTTTTCACGCCTCTAGAGAAGCAGATTCCGTGACAACTGCACACAATCAGGCTTCATCTCGTACACACATTCTGTAGATATATAGCAAACACCTGTTCTGTGCTACAGCAGAGAACACATTAGATAGCATCCCTGCCCCGATGGAACTTAATCTCATGAGGTCAGACATGAACAAAGCTAAAGCTACGACAGTGACATGACCCGAGGGCACTAAATAAATATTGTAAATGACTACTGGAAACTTCCTTTCGACCTGCCCCCAGGGGAGACAGAAAAAAGTAATTAAGATGAATTATTATACTTAAATAGCCTATTTTTTCTATTTAGTCTATATGTTCCTATTATTTACAAGATTAGGATGCCCATCTAAATAGTATAATAGTCATTTAAGTAATAATAACAGACATAATCTGAATAATAACGCTTCAAATGTGTACAGTGCTTTACAGTTTACAACCCATTCACCTATAATAACAACTATGCATGCGGAATATTAGTTTACCAAGTAAAATACTTTTATCTGGGTCTCCCCTAAAATCTTGGGGCTCAGATCTGAGCAAAAGAGCCAAGGGCTGGTTAAAGCTGAAACTCTTATTGCTTTCGACCTCAAATAAAAGTAAGGGGGGTTTGGTGGAATTGTGCCGTTGCTATAAGTTTACATGCCTCTGAACAAGTGACAGAAAAAACCCAGAGCTAGGTGAAGTCCCCTTTCCCCTCACAGGCTGTGGCCTTCCAGTTACATATCATACTTCCCCTGCCGAGAACTGAGTCCACAGCCTCCAAGTGCAGGTCTTTCCAGCTGTGGTGGATGAATCGTTTTATGCAGATGCTCAGGTCACTGGTGTCTCAATGCAGAAAACTGGGGCCCTGGAAGGAAAAAAATTCTCATAGTCACAATCAGATTCCTTTATAAGGTAAGGACTTAGGGTAAAAGAAAGCAACTTTCTGTTAGAAGCAGCGCCCTTTTGAAAAGCCAGCCAGAGTGGCAACCCGGAGGAAAATGCCGGACCCCAGGTAGCGAGCAGCACGCACACGGCTCAGTCGGAGCGCGGCACAGAATTCGCCACCAACCTGCTTGTGACGGGTCCTGAATACTCTCCACCGAATGCCTGAGGTCGCGCTGACCCCCAGCCTGGTCCTGAGGGTGGGCTCCGGCTGCTTCGAACCTGCGTCACAAGAGTGTATTTACGGCTAAAGCTTGCAGACGGACCACCAGCAGGGCAGGCCCCCGGGGATCACTGTGGGAGGAAACACCTGAAGTCACTCAGAATAAGAAAACTGGGACTTTGGAGAATCTTGATAACTGACACATTTTCACACAGAGAAACTTCATGCAATCAAGCTCATAAGTTATTTGGAAAAAAGTGCTGATACTGAGCCACTTAAGCAATACTTGACAGTATCATGCTTGATTGAAAAATAAAATATGGTGCCCCCGCGGGCACCCTGTGCTGACTTCACAAAATCGCTGCAGCTGGAGGCCCAGGGAGCTTTGCAGCTCAGTGATGGGTGAATCTCCTGAGGTTTAGAGTTCAAGTTCCGTCAGGTAATGACTGCTGGTTTTATGCTTCCAGAAACTTGATAGATTCTGGGGGAGAAAAGAAATGCAGTTGGGGGTGGGGAAGGAATTGCTTTGAGCAGCTGATTGCAAATGTGCAGATCGGAAAAACAGGAAGGACAACTGGGGAGGCAGGATCTTAGCACAGGGATGGCACCAAGGGGTGGCAGGAGGACTCAGCCTTAGCCACAGCAAGGAAAAGCAGAAAAGAAAAGATGTTGGCTCTCCTGTTTCTTATTCCAAGGCCTTGAATCAAATTAAAAATATGAAGGTTATGTCCATAGCTTCCTTTGATCCCGTCCACAGATAGCTATAACCGTGTACATTCTTTCCTGCTGGTTGCGTCCTTACTTGATTTCCCTAGAATAACTTGGGGACTGACTTAGAGTGCTATATCAGTCACCCCTACTCAGTAAGCTTCTGCTGAAGGGCCACATGGTGCATTCGGCATTTTGGGCGCTGGCTCTAGAACCAGACAGTTCAAGGCTCAAATCCTGACTCCATCACTTATTTCCCAGTGACCCTGGGCAGGTTATTTAGCCTCCCTGTCTCTTAGTTTCTCATCAGTGAAACAGAAATAATAATAGGACGTACCTTGTGGGATTGTTGAGAGAATCAAATGAGTACTATGTGTGAGGAGCTTAAGGGCTTCATTAGTGGAGAAAACAAACACTGATCATACAATCACCAAGAAAATGAATAATTATGTAAACTGTAAGCTCAATTATGAAAGAAAGGCACATGAATCTATGAGACCTGGATTAATCCAAAGAAGGCTACTCAGAAGTGGTGATATTGGAAGTGAGAAATCAAGTTCAGTAAGAGTTTACTGACAGGAAAGGAAAGATTTGGGAGGCTGCTCCTAGCTGTTCCACCATGATTTACCTTCCAACGACAAGTGGCTGGCAAACGTTTTTTCTGTAAAGGACCAGGGCATGTGGGCAGGAAGTCTCTGTCACAACTTCTCAACTCCATTTCGTGCAAAAGCAATCGTAGACAACGTGAACCACCAAATCCTTCCCTGAACTTCAGCTTCCCTGGGGCACAGACCTGGTCTCAATCACCTTTGTATCTACAGTCCCTAACACTTAGATGCTCAAAAGATACTTGTTGAAGAAACAAAAGAGTAAGTAAGCAATGTAATACATATGTACTCAGGAGAAGACCTTGACCCAAAGATGCTGTTAGGTATCTAGAGGGATCAAGTTATAATATATCTCAACCCACACCTATTAGAGGATGGTTTTCCTGATAAATCTACCTTTCAGCAATCATTGAAAGGACTCTCTCTCCTCATGTTGAGGTGCTGGCGGTGAATCATCAACACATGAATTTTGAGAGGGGACACAGTCGAGCCCACAACAGAGATGAATATAACAAAGAGCGCAATTGAGGTTACAGACACACTATGCGTCACAGTCTAGCTTTGAGCCTGGGACTCTAATTAACATACCATGCTCTTCAACATGGTAACACATTGGTCCAGCTAGTGGACTTCATCCTTCCGTCTTTGGCATCTGTGCCACATTTAGGCAGGTTTTTGTTTTTCCGAAAAGTAGCTATAAGTCCCAGTTGCTACTCCCCTCTTGCTTTCAAGAAACGTCTCTACAGAAGCTAGTCTTTCCTAGTCTTCCAGAAGGTTCTGCATTAGAGGTACTTTTTTTTTTGGTGGGGCGGGGGGGGTTTCTCTTCTGTGGTTATGCTCACCTTTGGGGGCAAAAATCAGCTCCTCTAAGGACCAGACAGTCCATGTAGTTTCTTAGCAACATCATTTCCAGAGAACAGCTCTTTGGAGCCTTTGATCAGCTCACACCAAAGGTCTCAGACTTGCCTTAGAGAAACAGGCTTCGTACCTTTTTCCTCAGTCACTTCAGAGTTGTGTGTCTGCTGCTGTCCTCAGCTTCCTCTTCCTAAATCTTGAAGCAGGAAATAGCTCCTCCAATTCTCCCTGAGCTGAGGATGAGCTGATGCTGCTTCAGGAGTATAAGTCAATTTGTTCCTTTCTTCCCCATCTCATTAACATCATCAGCTCTTAGCAATGTTCAACTGAGCTCACGGTCTATGGTCTCTTCCTTTCCAAACCATCCTCCCCTCAGAACATCAGAATAATTGTTTCACAAATTAATCCCTCCATGTGATTCCCAAGCTTTATAGCGCTCACTTCTCTGTGGTATTGAAGGAGCTGAGGATTATTACCTCATAACCATGGCCTCAGCCCCTCCTGCCCCCACAGCCTGGACCCGTCTCCCTCACTTGCCACCTCTGCCTGTGACTTTTTTTGCATATCTCCTCATGATCCTTTAGACTCAGCTTGGCATCATTTCTCAGGGAAGCTCTCCTGGTGCCTCTCCTACTGGTTAGATCCTGTCTCTAACCACAATTCCCTATTTAGGTCTCTATCGTTGCAATTACTGGATAGCATCAGGTCTCCCTGCCATGTTTATCTTCTTCTCAAGACTATGGACTGCTTCGGAACAGAAGCGGTGTGAGCCACTCTTAAACCCCCAGGGCTCAGGAGAGTCCCTTCCACAAAGTACAGCCTCAGCCGACACTGAGCTGAGCTCATCATTCCCAAGCCTTCATGCCCATTCAACAAACAGGACATTAGGTTGCAAACCAGCACACCGTATCAGCCATGTTCAAACCATGATTCATGGGAACTGGGCTAGAGTCCCAAGTCCCTCTCCAATTGTCATATTGTTCACTTAAGGGCACAAAGGCAAATCAGATCTTAAGAACAACTCATTCCCCAATGTAAGCGATATACTGAAATAATATCTCTAAATTTTGCCAACTATGGAATAATGTTGAAAAAATAGAGGAGAATATGTAATCCTCTCTCCCTGCAGCCTGCCTCCAGTGACAGTTATTGTGGATTGTGGAGAAGCCCCACACCTCAGTCTACCTTTCACCTGGGCAGCATCTCTATTTCCTGATCCTTTGGCTTGGTCTCACCTGAGAAACAATGGAATTGGTCATCCAAATGCAGCGTGGACAAAGATCTTGTTCTCTTCCTCCATGCGAAATTCTGAACAATGAATCCTCTGTTTTAGACAGAAATTTATCACGATAATTTGTCTTTGTTGAGCATGCCCACATAATGATCATAAAAGAGTGAGGAGGCATCTTGTTTAGCCAGTGCAACTCAGTCATTCTGGGCCCTGATATTCTAGCTTTCCCGTGCCACTTGGGAAGTCTTCTTCCTGTTATATAAGAAAAATGGGATTTGAAAGTAAAGAGAGAAAGTATTTGCTTCTCAAACACCCTGTGCAAATGAGGTTTGCCTGTCTGGAAGGCAAAAAGAAATCCCCAAACACCTGTAGCAAGTGTATTTCCAAAGAAGCATCTTGCTATAGAATGACTGTTTGCGTCCCCCAAAATTCATATGATAAAGTCCTAATCCTCAATGTGATGGTATTAGAAAAAGGGGCCCTTGGTACCTTTGGTAATCCCAGTACCTCAGACTGTGACTTATTTGGAGATAGTGTATTGAAAGAGGTAATCGAGTTAAAATGAAGTCAGTAGGATGCACCCTAACCTATCCTGACTGGTGTCCTTATAAAAGGATATTAAGAGGATTTAAGAGGAGACAGACATGCCCAGAAGGAAGGCCAGCTGAAGACACAGTGGGAAAAAGTTACCTACAAGCCAAGGCGAGAGGCCTCAGAAGGAACCGACCCTACTGACAATCTGATCTCAGATTTCCAGGGTCCAGAATCGTAAAGGGCTGCATTAATGTTGTTTAGCACCCCAGTCTGGCGTACTTTGTTAATGCAGCTGTGATAAACAAAGGGAGGCCTGATGTGGGGAGTTATCTGGCCTTTTTGGTGAAGAGGATGTTGCCAGAGCAAAGTGAGCAAGGGGGAGGATAGAAGGGGGTGAGGTCTGAGTGGGGCCCCCTGTGGCCATGAAGACACTGTGGGTGACTTTCCTAATTCTGTGTTCACATCCAGGCACTGGCTGACTAACCATTTGTGCTGACAGCATCCCACCCTAAGGGCCTGCTTCTCCCTTGCTGCCTGATGACTTTGTCTCATGCCAAGGGGCGTGCTTGATACACACTCAGGGAAGCTTTTGTGTGCCAGAGATTGAATGTACTCAGGAAAAACCCTCACTCAATGAGGGGTGGACATGTGTCAGGAAATGCCCAGATATACCATCCCTAGGTGGGAAGGTTCTGAGGCATATTCTACACAGTTCCTCAGTGTGTCTGAGAGTCATTACACCCAGGTGCCTGCAGAACATGTTCTTGACTTTCTCCCGTTCCGGTCATCCCAATGCCCTATTTGAATTTAAGTCCTTGTCTCAGAATCTGCTTTGAGAAGATCGAAACAAAAAAGCTGTTTTAGACTTCCTTCTAAGTGTTTTTGGAGTATTTTGAGCAGGGAAATACCATGAATTGTCATTATTTGAGGATGTTTTTGGCTTCTCTTTGGAGAGACAGGCAGCTTGATTTGACCTTGAAAGATGAGTCTTGGGGATCTAGGAACTTCCCCAGTGATAAGAATGTAGCATATGAAACAGTTCCTTGTAGGTCAAAGTTGGGTACGCCTGTAGGAAGTCAGAGCTAGCTTCTGATTCTGCGTTGGAAAGACGCAACCGAGCGGCTGACAGTGTCGCTTCCCCTGCTAACCAATGCCTTCTCTTGTCTCTTAAAGGGACATTGAGATCTGATCTCTGTACCTGGTTCAGTCCCCACACTTGATGCGTTTAAACTCATTTAGTCCTCACAGAAGCCCTGTGAGACAAGCCCTTCTACTCCTATTCCACAGAAGGAGATAGCTGGCTTAAAATCACAGATGGTGAAGTCTTCCAAGTTCCAAACCAGGAGATCTGGCTCCAAAGCTCAGAGTTCTTTTTGCTTAAATATTACTTTTGAGACAAGTGTTTATCTGGCCCCATTTTGCAGTTAAGAAAACTGAGTCTCGGGCATTCTGCTAGGGTCTCATGTAAGTGGCAGGGGCTGGACTTTCATCCAAGACTCCCACCTACACACACCTGCTCTCTTGTACACAGGCAGAAGAATCTCTTGCCAAGAAATCTGCTCTAGCTGGGATCCCAGTATCTTCTCTTTAGAGCCTAGCCTCTTATCCCCTGGCTTCTCTGGCTCTGGCAGCATCCTCTCCTACTCTCTTCCTGAGCTGCCTGAGGGGGAGGATGTCTTTCTGTGAACCAGCAAATGCCTCCATTTTATGAGACTCTGCATCAAGTCCCCAAAGAAGCAGATTAATCACAAGAAGTTATTTCCTTTTAATTAAAAAATATTATCTACAGTGGCTCTGGCCCTGCTGATTCTCTAAGCAGACAATACCGGTGAGCATAGCAAGTGAGCAATATTAATTTTCTGCAACTAATTTAAAGATAATATCCCACACATGTGCCAACGGCTAACAAGTTTGTTTGTGTACCAAGTCGTCTGTTACCTCCGGGCTCTGTCTGAATTTTCTGTCTTTTTATTGACTCTGGAGGCATCCCCAAGGAAGGAGATGTGCAAAATACATGGTAAGAGATTCAACGAGATACAAGCGTCCTTTTGAGAAAGATAGTCATCTGGGAAAAAGGAGGGAAACAATTTTCAGCTAAAAACCAACAGGCTGCATGTTTTATGGAGAAACGCTTGAGCTTCCAGATTCAACCCTGATCATATAGATAAATTCTAACCCTCCCCCCAAAATATTTATATGTTGAGGCCTCCAAATATGACTGTATTTGGAGATAAGGCCTTTAGAGAGGCAATTAATTAAAAATGAGGTCATACAGGTGGACCTTCCTCCAGTCCAACAAGTGTCATTATAAAGAGAAGGTGAGGTCAGAAATAAGCACAGAGGCTGTGTGAGGACACAAGACGCAGGCAGCCATCTGCAAGCCAAGGACAGAAGTCTCATCAGAAACAATACCTTCCGAGATTTTGATCTTGGGCTTCTAGCCTTTACAACTGTGAGAAAATAAGTTTGTTGTTTAAGCTACGCAGCCTACAGTATTTTGTAATGGCAGCCCTCACGGACAAATTCACAAGGGCAAACCTCTCTCACTGTCATTCGTCGAGCCTTTAAAATAGAAAGACTAAGATAGCTGGTGTCCAGGATCACTGTTTGTTCAGTTTCCTTGGCTGGTATAGCAGGCTGACCATGCACTTGCCTAGATATCTCCTGACACCTAACCAGAAGTAAGAGATAAAGGTGTTGCATACTTTGTAAACATCAAGCCTGGACCACTTTTCCTTTCTTTTTTTTTTTTTAATTCTTAGAGAGAGGGGAAGGGAGGGAGAAAGAGGGGGAGGGAAGCATTGATTGATGTGCAACAGATACATCAATTGGTTGCTTCTCACACGCCCCCAGTTGAAGACCTGGCCAGCAACCCAGGCATGTGCCCTGACTGGGGATCGAACCAGGGACCTTTCTGTTCCCAGGCTGGCACTCAATTCTCTGAGCCATACCAGCCACGGCAAGGTCGGACCACTTTTGTAAAGGAGCAGTCATTTACCTCTGATCTCCACACAAGCTCAGAAGCTCACCCATCCTCAGGATCCACACCTAAGCGAAGCTTTCCCTGGTCCCTTCTCATGATATTTCCCACACTCCTTCCCCTCTGGGTGCCTAGGTTTGTAAGGTGTCTTTCCTTTGTACCCCATATCCCACCAAACTTGGCACATTGTATTGACATTGTTTGGTCCCTTTGACAGATGGTTTGCCTAGTAGCCAAAAATAATGGTCGCTCTGTATCCCTGTGTTTTGCATTGTAACTCTGCATCGTCAACCATCAAAACTCGAGTCTCTGTCCTGACCTTTTGAATCTGAGCTGACCTCGTGACTTGCTTTGTCCAATAAAATACAACAGAAGTGACTTTGTGTCACGTCCGAGTCCATGCCTCAGCGGGCTTGCACAGGCTCTCTTGTTATCCTGGACTTCTATTTCTGCTATGGAAACAAGTTAAAACCATCCTGCTGGGAAATGAAGGATCAGACAGGGTAGAGCCCAGGTGTCCGAGACACGGTGATTCTAGACTAGCCCACAGCTCCCCTCCCCCAAATCGAGAAAGCACAGCTAAGATTGGCAAAGCCACCTACAGGACCAAATAGACCTTTGGCTTGTTACGAGTGAGCATGACCTAAATGGGAACAGCTCAGCAGAGCCCAGCCCAGCCCAAAGGACCAGTTCACAGAATCCTGAGCCAGAGAAACACTTGTTGTTTTCAAGCTACCAAATTTTGAAGTGGTTAGTTACACAGTACAAATGGACTGATAAACCACATTTTTTTTTCCTCTCCTGCCAGAATGTTAGCACCTTGAAAGCAGGGAGTGTGTCTTGGTCACTTGTCTAATGCATGCATGACAGTAGGTGTATGAAGAAAATGTATCAAGTGGGCAAAGGAAGGCATTGCTCTTTCCCTTCGTACACTCAGCTATCCCCACACAGTTTCTGGCAGATTATAGCTCCCAACTTGCACACAACAATATTTTCCCTTCCACATGTTCTTCTGCAACGTGCCTTTACCACACCCCCATCAAAAGGTAGAGTCTATTCTCTCAACCCCTTGAATCTGAATGAGTCTTATGACTGCTTTGACCAATAGAATACGGTAGGCATGATACCATGCAAGGTCTGAGTATAGCATTTAACTGAACGGTGCTACTGCTTGAGAGTCATTGCAATGGAAAAAGAGACATTACCCTGTTTCGATACACCCGAGTCAGGTGGCGAAGAGCTGCAGAATGAAGTGACACATGGACAGAAAGGCAGTCAAGGAGCACCAAGGTACCAGGCGTGAGAGGAAGACACTGAGCTGGAAGTGAACCCTCCACCTTAACCGTCCCAGCGGGTGCCGCGCGGGGCAGAGGTGAGCTGCCTGGCCCAGTCTTTCCCCACCGCCTGACCCACAAAATCGTAAGACAAATAAATGACTGTCTTTGGCCACTCAACTTTGCGATTGTTTATTATGGAACGATAATGTCTTAGTCTCTTTAGGCCACTGCGTGCGACAGAATACCATAGACGGGGTGGCTGACAAACAACAGAAATAAGTTTTTCACCATTCTGGAGGCTGAAAGCCTGAGATCAAGGCACCGGCAGATTCAGTTTCACAGAGGGCCACTTTCTGGTTTATAGATGGGCATCTTCTCATTGTGAACTCACAATGGTCTAAGGAGGGGGTGGGCAAATCTTCAAGACCTAATCGCCTCCCAAAGACCACGTCTTCTAATGCCATTACATTGGAGATTGGACCTCAATATACGAATGTGAGGGGGGTGGATACATTCAATCCATAGCAAATACATAAACAAAACATGGAGAACATGTTGCAGGGAAAATCTAACTCTAGAGCCATTAGATCTAGATTCACGTCTTGCCCTGACTTTTCACAACCATGTGATGAGAAGCTCGCTTGAATTTTCTAATTCTCGCCATTTTGTCTATATGATGGGAATGCGTTCATTCATTCAATAAAACCCTGTTGAGAGAATGGAGGAGACAGAGTGAATAATCCACAGTCTCTACCTTAAGGGAATTCACTGCCTGCTAGACAAATAAAGAAAAGGCCAGAGATTCGCAGGGCAGGCCTGTCAGTTCTCCTATTGCACGAAATGCAGCAAACCCTGGACTACATGGAAGGGATGGGGCGAGGGGGTGTTGGTTTCACTCCTAGTGTTGGTAGGGGCGGATGGAAAAGAATCCAAACTGGGACCAAAAACACAGGGAGGGGTTAATCAAGTGAAGAAGGTAGGACAGGGCAGAAAGAGGGTGTATAAAGAAGGGAGGAGTGTAGGTTGAGAATTCAGAGCTGAAATGGAACATGGGGCCATAAATAAGAAATCATCAGTCAGACTGGGAGTAGGTGTGTGGCGTGTACATCATTTCAAGTTCATTATGAAAGATCTGGCCACTCTGAGAGAACTTAAAATGAACTCCTCAGAAATGAATTCTGTAGTCAACTTTAACCTTTAGGGAGGACACAATTTGATGAATGGGCCATGAAAAGGGGTTCTTTTAAGCATTCTTGAGAGAGAAAAAATCCAACTGTAGCAGAGAAGGTGGTTTTACAGCTCAAAGAAGTGTTCAGGGAGGCAGTGGGAATTACACAGAACAATTAAGAAACACAAACCTTTTTTGTTTTGTTTTAAATGGAAAAAGTACAACTCAAATCATGCTCAAAAGAAAGAGTCTGAGTTAGAAAGTGTAACTCCCTGAAACAACTGTCAGTGAGAATGAACATTATCTGATGCTCATCCAAGCTCTGTGTAAATTAGCTCAGCTTCTGGGTTGTGCCCATTTAGCACAGGGATGGAGGATAAGTCAGTGGAGCATGAATAAAATAAGGGGCCCAGAGGATACAATAAGTGCCCAGCTCAAGGAGTGATGCCCAAACCAAAAGCCAGAGATGGATGTGTCATACAAGCAGCAGGAGACTGAGTTCCAGAAAAGAAGAGTCCTCAACCCAAGGAAGGGGAGGGCGGTGGAAAACTGTCGCCCTCTGAACATGAAGGCACTGGGTCAGGTGGGCGAGATTAATAGCACGTGATCCAACAGAGCGATGCTGAGCAGCTGCCTTCTGCCACCTGTAAGCCTCCCAGGAAGAGAAAATATCAGGAACATGAACACCACAAGTAAACGACCTTGAGGAAATCAGTGTCCCCCTCCCGGGTGTGCGGTTCCCTGCCTGGATGCTCCCTTGTACACCCCATTCTGGGGTCTTGGAATCTGGGAATCCATCCCCAGATGGTCTCAAGCCTGCTTCCAGGGCCTTCACAAGCCTCTTGCTTACCTTATTCAGAGATGAACAAGACAGGCTTCACACATAATGATGTTTTTATTTAGTTTCAGATCCTCTGGGTTAAATCCATCATCTATCCCACCATTGACTAAGAAAAGAAAGTGAGGGAAATTTTTCCTGATCTCTGTACACTCCAAATATGAACTAGGCCAAGAATAACTCAGTGGGTTTGGCGACCCTAAGTATTTAGTAAGGGAATGTGCTTAGTGCGAAAGAACCAATGTAAAAAATCATTACATCTCTCCAGGACAAAGACGCTTAGAACATACGCCTTTGTATAAGCCTGCCTTTTCATGAACATGTGAGGCGTACCACAGCAAATGTTTGCAAAGTGTGTTAGGCACGTAGGCACACAGGCAGTTAGAACTGGTTTGCCCTGAACAGAAGGGTAACAGTTATCTCACCTTCCAAAAGTTTAGGTCATCTTTTGATATTAAAGCTGCGGAACTGCAGAGGATGAGGCCATTTCTACAAATAACGCACTTTAAACAGCCAGGTTCCCTGGGAGGGTTAGAGCCTCAGGTGGGGACTTGGAGAAACTGAATGACAGAAACTTGATTGTCCCTGGGAGAACAAACTATTGAGTGAAAAATTCTGTTTGTGAATGAATGAATGACCTGACAGAGAAGGAATGTTCAGCACAAAGATGAGACACAGAGGGAAATGGAAGTAAAACGGATGAAGTACCTATTACATGCCGGGCATTTAGCACATCCACTCAAGAATTCAGTGAAGGAGGTAATGTGATTCCCATTGTATAGAAAGCAGAAGTTTAGCAAGTTTAAGATGCTAGCCTATGATCACACACTTAAGAGCATAATTGGGATTTTTAGCACGAATAACACAAAACAAGAGCTGGATATGTCATGTCTCCTTCAGAAAAAGAGAAAAGATATCTGGATGAGAACATTTGACAATAATGGGAATAAGAATGTTTCAAACTTTGTAGCTTGATGACACTGGCCGTTATTATCACCTCATTCTCATTTCTTGGATTCCATGACTACTCAGCAAATAAAAATCTGACTACTTAGTGCAAACGAGTGTAGCAGACACACTCTCAAGGACCATCAAAGAGTCATGCCCTTGAATATTGCCTATAACTTTTATCAATACCTCTGGCTTGCTTATAATCAATGGATGATGACAGAGATGGTAAATGTTATTCTTGTGATTGAGTTTTGTTATCTACGACTCTGCCTCAGGACACTGGAGGTAAGAAGATTCACCTGCTGGTCCTGGAGAAGCAAATGGCCATATTGCAAACTCTGGAGGGGCCCCATGACGGGTAACAGAGGCAGCTTTAGGAGCTAAGAGCGGCCTCTATCCGACAGCCAGTGAGAATCGGGCCTCCGGTAAGACAGCCTCCAGGAAATTAATCTGAAACAGATTCTTCCCCAGGAAAGTTTCCATGTGAAAACACAAGCTGGCCCGACATCTTGATTGCAAGCTGTTGAGAACCTGGGGCTGGGGACCCTCGGCCGTTCCCAGACTCCTGACTACAGAAACTGTAATCTAATAAAAATGTGTTGTGTTTAGCTGCTAAGCGTCTGGAAGGATATGCTCTCTCTATACTCAGAACAGCAACTGGCAAGTGTAGCGTGCGTGTGTGTGTGTGTGTGTATAAGGACAGGGGTGTGGGCGTGCTTTGCACACAGACACAAACTAAATAAAGGCTTCTGCTTAGAGAAGCCCACAGGATGGGGAAAGGTATGGTAAGAAAGAAGAACCGGGTAAACACGGGGGCACCTTGGAATTCATACGTCTGTGGTGCCTTCCGTCCTTATATTGTCTGCATCTTGGAATCATGGTTAAGAGCCTGGATGTGGGTGTCAGAAGACCTGATTTCAATGAATTTTCTTCTGGGTGACTTTCGGACAATGAAGCAAACTCTATGACTCCATTTTCTCATCCATAAAATGAGAATGATTATAGTACTTACCGCATAGAGTTGGCAAATGCATTAAAATCAGCACATGTCAAACGTGCACACGTCAGATGAGCACATTGGGTTGACAAGTGCATTAAATAATACAGGTTAATTGCTTGGAAGCAGCCCTAGCACAAAGGGAATCCTGTGTAAACACTTGTTGGAGTGAATCCACAGCTACAAAGTGAAGGCATCAACTGTGAGCCCAGGAAGTAGGACAGATGATCCTCACATTCCACTCCTATGTCCCAGTGCCTGCAAGAAGGTCCAGGAAGAGACTCAAACTACAACGTTGTGGATAGAAAAAAATGGGTCCTTCGACTGTGCACAAATCCAGACATACAACCACACATCCATCATCACGGAGATCTGTTTTCTAACTTGTCTACTATGTACCTGCTAACAGCAAACAAAAGCAAAAATAATGTAAGAGTAAAATAACGACGGCTCCCGTGCATAATGGATTGTCATAAATCATTCATCAGTAGGAAAACAAGTGAGTGGTCATGCATTTCAACAAATAAATCACCAGCAACATTTCTGGAAACTGAAACAAGAAACATCTGCAGGGAATCGAACGTGTCTACCAAGATGGATAAGTTAGGCACACCATTAGTCTGAATTAGAGTAGTGCTGATTTTAAGGTAAAGTCCATCTCCTGGTTGACAAGTCCAACCTCAGGTGTCGGAGGGTGTATATCCAACCCTGTTCCACTGAAATCAGAGTTCTAAATGGCCTGTTTCCTGCATGTAGGAGAAATTTGTAACTGATATGAAAAAGTAAGCTTCCTGGTATGTAAGAAACTGGTATTTCAGAATTCACTTGGACCAGACATGTGCTTCTGATACATTCTGAATGCAAGGTGAAAATCAGACAGGTGAGTCTGACTAACCAAACACACAATCGTAATGATGAAACCTCTCACCCTAAGGGAAAATTTTAAGAAATTGCCTATCAAAGAAAGTCATAAAATCTTGAAGCTCTAAGGGACCTTAGAAATTAGTGAGCTCAAGGTTACTGCGGTTAGATAAAGGTGGTTTTTCCCAAGATCACAAATTTAGTGAGAGCCAAAGCTGGGAGTGGGGACCCAAGTCCCTATCTTCTCAGCTCAGGCTAAAGCGTGGGCCTGGGCCTGGTTATATGAGAGGTAGAGCCTCATGAAAAATAAGAAAACTGAGGCTCAGAATGTTAAGTAACCTGCCCAAAGTCAAACTGTGACAATAAGGAAGATTTATTCCTGGACATTAAGTCTTCCTAATCTTAATGTTGTTGTTCTTAATATTTCCATTATAATACTTTCATTGTGAGGATGAATAATGATGTTCTCTGCTCATCGTATATGTGTTTTATAGCATACATACAATAAATTGTATCTAATATTAAAATTATAAAAATGAGAAAGTGGGTTCATTATATTTTTCAGGATTGTTTAATCATAAAATATATGATTTATAGACATAAAATCTCATACAAGATAGCACCTACCCAGGCCGCTTCACCTCTTTGCAGTGAAAGAGACACGGGAGTGAGTCCAGGATCGCGGACTCTGCTGGTTGTGTCACTCATACCAGGCCTGTCCAGAAGGTATCCAGCCACAGAATAAGAAAAATGGAGACATTTATTGAAGAAGATACAAGATACAAGAAACATTGCACATAGGACAGTGATGCCTCAGTCTCCTTCAAAGTAGGCACCTTGGGACCTCATACAGTTCTCCCAAATGCCATCAGCTGCCCCACTGTATTTTCCTGAATCTCATCAACAGTCTGAAATCTCTTCCCTTTCAAAGGTGATTTTAGCTGTGGGAAGAGCCAGGAGTCTCAGGGCAACAAATCTGGGCTGTAGGGGGGCTGAGTCCCGTGGGTGATTTGATGTTGTACCAAAACCTCTGCACAAGACGTGATGCATGAGCAGGCACATCATCATGATGAAGCTGCCAATCACCAGTTGCCCATAACTGTGACCTCTGAATCATCTGAATGGTTTCCATGGAAGAATGTTCAAGCTTAATGCAAAATCTGATGCAGATTCATTGCTCTACTCAGTCATTTTCAATGCAACAGCCACACGGTACACATGTTCACTCAACAGCATCTACTGCCCCCATTGACTAGTACAGTGAAGTCATCATCGTTCACACATGCACATTCCAGTCCACTCTCCTTGCCAGCCAGGTTACACCAATGTCATGCAAACCATTCTCGTTATATTAACAATGGCTGGACTTTTTCCGGACAGACCTTGTATGTTGGTGGCCTGATAGTGTTGGAATAATGTGCTAAAGACATAGCTGATGTACCAGTTTAGAGACAACACCCTGTGAGGATAGGATGTCATCCTCTTGTTTTCAGTACACACATTGAATTGGGGACCTTTAATGTGGCTTGTGTACCCAATAGGAAGAATACATGGATCCAGAAAAAAACAGATGGAATCAGGGGCGGATCCACATATCATCATCCCCAGTGACTCACCGAGGGAAGTGGCACTTGATCCACATCTCTTGGATATGCAACACTGGAAGTCCTCTTCTCCAGGGGTACGAGGATGACAATGAACTCCAAGCTACTGTTGCCTCTTGTGCACTTTGGGTTCCTTGTGTCCAGGGCTCATCTGGCAACAATGAGTCTCCATCTCACCACAGATCATTGACCCTGATCGGCAGGAAGAGGTAGAATTGCTATTACGTGACAGAGGCCGAAGGATCTCTTGTTGACCTTGGGGGTCTCCTTGGACACCTCTTGCTGTTCCCTTGACACCTAGTGCCTGTGATCAGAGAAGTGGAGCAGTCCGGGCTCAAGGAAGGGAATGACCACTGAAGAATAAGGATTTTGGTCATACACACAAGTAAGCCACCAAGACTAGCAGACAGGATTTTGAGGGTTAAAGGCATTTAGAATGGAGAGTGGCAGAGAGAGACAACTACCACTTCTGGTCCCATAACCGACTGCAGCAAAAGAGTCTGCAGTTCACCCACTAACCTTCCTATTATAAGTTTCCCCTTGGATAGAGAGGGCCACCTTCATAAGATCCATGCAATGGCGATTGGAAGGGACTAGGGAGAAGGGGGGATGGGGAATTGCTAATCAATAGTCATAAAGTTTCAGTTAAGCAAAATGAATAAGTTCTAGAAATCATCTGTATAATATTGTACCTATGGTTAACAACATTGCACTGTACACTTAAAAGTTTTAAGAGGTAGATCTCATGTTAAGTGTTCTTACCACGACTAAATAAAATTTTTAAAAACGGATTGTATAAGTCACATTTTAAATTAAATATACATGTGAGCTATCAAATATATTATTTATATTCTCACATACATGAGAAAGCTAGAACATCTAACCAATCATCTCCATTATAAAATCACCAAAATAAGGTAGGTGATGGGCTTATTCCCAATGGACTGCTATTTCATGTAAACCTAAGACAAAATTTCATATCAAATCATTGGTTATTGGGAAAACAATGATAAGAAGACAGAGCTTATGACCTTAAATAGCTCACTGGCCAGGAGAGAGATGCACGCGAGCAGATTATTTCAGTTTACTAAAGAGCTAATTTTGGTTTTAAATATTGGGCTGTGGGGAGTTTAAACTTATTTTAATCCACACCTTTTTAAAATTTTCTATGCCAGTCATACCTGTACAAATGGAAGAGCTAGAAAAATCTAAGTGCTAAATGTGAAATAAACTTTGCTGTCAGACATAACTCAGTTACTCGTATTTTGTCATCCTTGTTGGCCTAATATTTTAGTTGTCACTAATTCATACTTGCAGCCTAGTCAGCTTCCAAGTGAGCCTTCTTTCCAGAATTATTTTTATTCATCAGCAAAAATGACCAATACGGGTTATTGAGATGATTGAAGTTGATAGCTCACCAATGCAAGGTGGAATACAGATGACCCAAGTTCAAATTCCTAATTAAAAAAAAAAATTGCCTGGAACAGAAGACTTAGAACCAGAACAGCTAAAAAGTACATGCTTATGCCATGTGGGGCATCCCTGTAAAAGGGTTATCCTGCATCATAAACCACAGGGTCCTCTGAGCTAACACCACCTTCCAGGTGAGCCCATGGGCCCTTCGTGTGTCTGGGACCCTTTTGATTTTTCTGAGACAGGAAACTTGCCTCTGATGGTGAGTCATAGGTGCTCTGTCGCTTCCAATTTTCACAGCCGTGTGACCTCACAGGGTTCATAGAGGTTTGTTATTAGACTTGTTCTATGAAATGCAAAGTGAAGCCCCTTTGGCAACAGCCATCCTTTTTTGATAAATCAAATAAATAGTTTCCTAGGTTCTTTCTTCTCTCGACTTTGTAAATGAAGCACAGTTGCCTGGGGAGGCATATAACATTATTTATACATTCCCCACTCACTGTAATTTTTCAAAAAGAGGAAATGGGAGAGGGGAGGGACGTGGAGGGAAGGGAACGGAAGGGGAGCATGATGAGAGAAGAAAAGAGGTGAGGAGAACACATTGATTTCATGCATTATGTTTGTGAGTTTCATTATTACCATTAGGACGCTACTATACTTTTAACAAATTTTCTTTGAAAAATAATATTCAGAATACTGCAATAACAAATGCTTACAATTATATAACTCTCAAATATTATGTGCATATCTGGAGAATTTATAGCAATCTATTAATTTTTCATTCCAGTGAATTTTCCAGGAAAGCATCACAAAAAAAATAAACAGTTCTTAAAATTCCAACAAACTGTTACATCTTGTGGAAAAAAACTTAAAAAGAAAGCAATGTCATTTTTATCTTTCTTTAAAAGTATACTTCAAAATGTTAATGTAAAAAAGCAATCCTTTTTTCCAGTGACTGAGCTAAAGAGGGCTGAAGGAACTTTCAGCACAACCAATATGGCACAGGGGAAATGTTTTCAGGCAGTAATTTATTCATTTCCTTATAAGCCAAATGAAAGGTAGATTATAACCAAACAGCTTAATTTTAGATTAGCTCTTCCTGCAGGATTTAGGAATATAATTTTTTATTTCTCTAACAAGAAGGCAATGTAAATTATACTTTAATAGCCCTGTGGTCCTTGGGCAGGTACAGTCATCTGAATCAATGTTCGGGTAAGTTTCAGAGATCCCAACAAGAATCGATCAAAGTCTACACTTTAAACACTCCCCTGCCTCTAGCAACCCCTCAGTTAAGACACATCTTTCTGATCCAAAAAAAAGGAGGGGGGATGATGGGAAAAGGAGTTTTTAAAAAACAGATACAGTGGTACAACTTTTTAATGTAAACAAGGTAAAAACTGGCAAAAATAAATAACATAAAAATTCTCTAGCAGTTGAGGGATCCTGGCTACCTCATACACTTCTTAATGTTATTTTGAAATAAGAAAGGAAGTGGAAAAAAGAGAATAATGTTTGTGGAACAACAATTATGCACTTCAAAATTCATTATCTTATTTAATTCTCCTTAACACACATTTTGTTTTGTTATCCCCACCTTATAGATGAAAGAACTGATACCTATTGAGGTTAAATAACTTGTGCAGAGACATAAAATCAAGGGGCATAGATTCAAGGTCTAACCAGAGTGTTTCTAATGATAATCTCATGCCGTTCTTACTATGCATTATGGCCTGTCTCATACTTTGAGTTATACCATAGATAGTTTGATGGACTCCCTCAAATCACTCCACATTCAATAATAAAAGACATCTGAGTTTGAAATGTAGCTATAACCCAAGGACACTTCTGATCCAAGTACAATGAATTAATCTTTTATCAAATAAAGAAATTTTGTGCCCATTCTACTCATAGAAAGAATTTCAATTGATTAAAATGTGGCAAACCACTAAAGTACTTTAAGTATCAAATATTAAAATTCAGTACAGTGTGTTTTATGATATACGTTAAAGCAAAGATTCAAAATCAACAATGCAATGGGGTCCTTTAGGAAAGAACCTGATACTCTAAGAAATGCCCAAGGTGACTGATCCTGCACAACTGACCAGAAGGGATGCTTGAAAAAATAACTCGAGAGTAGTTCAAATTCCTGTTCAGGTCACCATTGCAGAAAAATTAAATTCTCATAACTTGAACACCTATGATGTGCCCATCAGCATTCTAGGGGTGTTAATATTGTGGAAATAAACGAAGACCATCCAAATGAGAACAAGAAATTCTCTTTCTTCAGGGCGTGCTATAGCAAGAGAGTCAACCACTGTCACTGTCACTCTCAATTGTGTTTTGGCAGGGGCTCAAAGGCAGGCAGAGAACTAAGCGTTCCAGTGTGAAAGGGAAGGCTTCAGGTCTGAACTGATTGGAGACTGTGGGCACGGGGATGCTGTAGGCAGGATAACTAGAAGTAAGACATCCTATGCAATAGAATGGGGTCCATGTTTGGTTTTCTCCTACTGATTCTGAGTTAGAAGCAGGAATAAAAATTAGGGAAACTGTCAGTTACTAATCAAGTCCTGGCCATGTTGGGTGGGTTGTTGCAGGGATTGTTGTTTGGTCTGCTGGGTTGTTGCTAGAGACAGCAATCTGACTGCTCATGCATCTGACTTCTAGCCCGGCAGCTTCCTGGGCTGGTTATTGTGTAAAGGATTCACTTCTGGGTAGGTCACCACAGGCTATGGGTCTGAGTGTGATTCTGTATGGTCTGGTCATTCATTATCCATTTGTATATTCAGGCTATCGACATACATTTTTTCATTTCATTCTCACCTCCATTTTATGAAAAAGTAAACCAAACCTCAGAAGTTGCCAGGATCTTGTCTATAATGATTCAGTTGGTAAGTTCATGAATAACAAATTTAACCCAAGTTTGTTACCATGTGATTCTTTGTGAAAATAGAAGACTTCAGTTTGGTCCACTCTCTTAAATCTTGGATTGTCAAGAAATGCCAGCTTGCTTACTGATAACAGTAGTTCCTAGGGCCAGAAGTTCTATGTAATATACCCTAACAGCTTCTAAAAATGCTTCTAGATTAAAAAAAAAAAAGATGTAATAGCCATGGAGTTACCTCTCTTCATTATCATGCACCTGTTCTCTGTCTACCTCTGCTTTCCTCAGTTTAATATGACAAGCATTCATTAAGGATTTAATTGCTGGGAGGCATCAAAATAAATTAGCTCATAGTTGTAGCCTATAATTATTCTCCACTGTCATGGGTGGGAGAGATACAGTTGTAAAGAGCAAAGTGCTATGCAAGCCATGAGCCAGACCGTTACAGGAGCTGACGGTTAAAGCGTATGTCCCATGGGAGACCATGAGGTCAGTGTCCAGGAAAGCTGAGGTGCAAGGGTAGTGGTGGCAGCATCCAGGTGGAGAAAAGGCACGTGCTTTTGTTCTGAGCTATCATCTATCAGACCTACTGACCACCTGTTGCTTAGGTAACTCATCACCTTCCAAGGCTGAGCTATTTCTTATGAACTTAGGCATCTTCCTTTCCTGGCATCTGTTTCTAGGTCTTCTCTGATATTTCTGCATGATCTTGTGTCATTTTCAACAGCCGGTGATAGGTGGGTTTTGGGGTTAAACTTCAGAGCCTCAACCCCATCATTTTCCCTGCTTCCAGATTTCCCTGCTACAAAAGGCATAAGCTCAGGCATCCTCAGAAAGGGACGAGAATTCTATAACCACAACTTACTGCAGGGCTACTAGAATAACTGGAAACAATAATCGAGGTTCGCTCAGGCTGCCATCACAAAGCCTCACAGACTGGGTGACTTTAAAACAACAGAAATCAATCTTATTATACTTCTGGAGGATGGAAGTGCAAGATTAAGGTGTCGGCAGGGTTGGTTTCTTCTGAAGGCCTCCTTTCCTT
The DNA here is from genome assembly GCA_004026545.1 of Mormoops blainvillei. NCBI lineage: Eukaryota > Metazoa > Chordata > Mammalia > Chiroptera > Mormoopidae > Mormoops > Mormoops blainvillei. Next base: position 25,457 of record PVJD01011187.1, on the reverse strand, counting down.
GGCTTGCAGATGACCACCTTCCTGTGTCCTCATGTGGTCTTTCTTCTGTCCCTGTCTGTATCCTAATCTCCTCTCCTTAGAAAGACACTAGTCAAATTAGATTAGAGCTCAGCCTAGTGACCTCATTTTGCCTTAACTTTAATTGTCCCATCCCTTTAATGGCCCTATATCAATATACAGTCACGTTTTGAAGTACTGGGGGTCGGGGCCTCAACCTAGGAATTTGAGGACAAGTAACACAAGACTTGGGCTTGGGCATTGAGGTGGGACTCCTGGAAGCTCCATCCCCACATCTCAAAGTCTGGATCTGCTTGGTGAACCCTGAGTGCTCTTATACAAGCCACCACCAGATGGACCAGGAGCTTGAACAGAGAAACCTGGAGGCCTGCTTCTGTCCGTAGGACAATTCGTGCCTGGCCTGGCCTACAGCTAAGATCTTACTCAATGCAAACCTGGCCAAGAAGTCAAAGTGGGGAGTGAAGTGAGTTCACATGACTTTTAAAGAAAGACATCCTGCCCACCAGTCAACGGAAGGTGAATAAACCTCAATTCTGAAAAATCTGATGAGCACATTCGCCCCTGTGTAGGAAGAGGTGGAGGCTGAAGGTGGGCTAGAGAAAAGGGAAAAACATAAGCAGATGTTCCCTCTTCTATGGCCCGAGGCTGAATAAGGTCGGGAGCAGAGCAAGACTCGGTTTTCTTGCTCTGTTCTTCGGTTCCTGGCCGTGACCTGCGTTCCCAAAGAGCATCCACACCTTCCTCCTGCCTCCGCCTTGACATCCCGGCCTCAGCCCCTCCCAGAGCCTGGCTGTACTTGCTCCCTGCCCAGCAGGACATTCTCTGTGTGTTTCACAATTTAGGAGCAAAACATCCTTATCAACTCACCAAGATCCAAGCTCTGTCAGGAACATGAAAGGTATAGATCAAAACCCCAAGGAGTTTGACATTTATATTTTTAATAGATTTTTTTTTCCTTCTCAAAACACCCACTGGCTGTGACTGAAGTGGAAATGTTTGCTTTTAAGTGCAGGTGTGTGCTCCACGGACTCGGAGGCCACGAGTCCACCCCATCCTCAGGAGCGGAATGCTCGCATCAAACAGAGCGAAGAATGCCGAGAGGAACAAAAGGCCTGACATGCCGTGTGCCAAGAAAGGTTCTTTTAAAACTCTTCAACAACAGAAATCTGGAGAGAGTTTAATTCACAGAGGAAGAAGATTTAGAGGACAGGGCCAGTGAATTTTCCAGGAAAGCTTGACAAATAAATGAACACATAAAATTCCAACAGAAAGTTACATCTTGTAGGAAAAAAAATTAAAAAGAAAGCAATGTCATTTTTGTCTTTCTTTAAAAGTATACTTCAAAATGTTGATGTAAAAAGCAATTCTTTTTCCTGGTGACTGAGCTAACAAGGACTAAAGGAACTTTCAGGACAACCAATATGGCAAAGGGGAAATGTTGTCAGAGAGCAATTTATTCATCTCGCTATAAGCCAAGGGAAAAGTAGATTATAACCAAAACAGCTTAATTTCAGATTAGTTCTTCCTACAGGATTTAGGAATATAATTTTTTTATTTCTCTAACAAGAAGGCAACATAAATTATTCCCAACAGCCCTGTGATCCGTGGCAGGTACAGTCATCTGAACCAATGTTCTGGTAGATTTCAAAGATCCCTCACTATCCTTTGTTCACAGGTGAGTTCTTCAGGGAATTTGATCAAGGTTGATAGGCTGGGGTTTTAATCCAAGTCTACATCCATGGGCTACAATTGTGCTGATTCTACAGTCTAAGTGACATCAGAGGGAACTTCCTCCCTCTCCCCCACGCTGCCCCCTCTACTTTCACCTCCTAGGCTAATATTATTAACATCAGCCGGAGGCAAAGAAGTGATAGGTACAGGCAACAGGCCTGGTAAATGAATTATCATGAACTGCTTTTTCCTTCGCAGTGAGGCAAGCAGTCTAGCAATTCATCAGCAGTAAAACTCCAAGTTTTCCCGAATGAGTTGGCATAGTGCCCCATTGGCTCGTCTTTTCAGCCTAGTTTATAAAGAAAAATTAAGGACATTCTGTTTGCAGTTTCTTTCTCCTTTCTTCTCTCTTCCCATTAAAAAAATAAGTACTTATTAATTCCCGAGATCAATTAAAGAGTAGACAGGAAACCAATAGTTAGGAAACAGAGAGGATCCGAGGTTAAGAACAAGAAGTGCACTAGACCTGCTTTTAAATCTTGATGCCCAAGTTAACGAAGGTTATTTGAGGTAAACAGTTAATGATGGAGCTGCTCATTCTCCCCAACTTGGAGGTTAACTTTTCTTCTTGGCAAAGGACTCCACCTTTAGTCAGAGCTTCACTCCAAGGGGCTTGTTTCCTCTCTTTTTATTAAAATCTCATATGATGAACCAAGTCTTTCGCGCCAAACCACCTCCATTAGCCACCTCCCCAACTCCACATAACTAACTAACTAAATAGATAAATAGATAAATAACAAAATGAAAAATGCATCTGATCAGCCAGAAGCAAGTACATTTCTAATTGAAAATTATAAATATGGGTCACACTTTAAAATAAGTACACACAAGCCAAGCATTTTTCTTGCTGATTTGTTTTGGGTCATCTGTTGGGGTCATCGTTCTCCCCTGCCTACTCAGTGCAAGTAGATCATCTTGATAAAAATTCATTGCTTTCACCCATCTGCACCTTTAAGGTCAATTTCTCCTAAAGTTTCTTGATTTTGCCCCAGACCCAGCTACAAACATGCCACATTTTATCAGAAAAGTCCCATGAAACTGAGGGAACTAGTGGCAAGCTCATTTTCTACCCTGCCTTTGCAGTTTTCTTTAACTGAAGGTATTGGAATGGCATTGGTTAATAAAATTACATAAGTTTCAAGTGTACCGTCCTATCATGATAATTCATATATTGCAGTATGTTCACCGCCCCAAGTCAAAGCTCCTTCCCTCACCACTTACCCCCTTTTCCCCTCACCCTCTTTTTCCTCTGGGAATCACCATACTTTTGTCTGTGTCTATGAGTTTTTTGTTTGTTTATTTGCTTGTTTTTGCTTAATCTCTTTACCTTTTCGCCCAGCTCCCCAGCCCTCTCCCCTCTGACAGCTGTCAGTCCGTTCTCTGTATCTATGAGTCTGATTCTATTTTCTTCGTTAGTTTTTCCATATGAGTGAAATCATATGGTACTTTCTCTGACTGGCTTATTTCCCTTAGCATAATACTTTCCAGGTCCATCTATGCTTTCGTAAAATGTGCAGTTTTACCTTTCGGCATATGTTAGCATAATTCTCTCATTCAATACCATTTCCAAAGGCAGAGAGAACCTTCTGAATCAATTGCTTGATTCAGAACCAGGTCAAATCAAATAAGCAGTTTATACACAGAAAAAAAGTGGGATCTGATAGCAGCACGTGTCAAAAGCAATAGAGAAGAGAATATTTCATTTGGGAAACTATTCTTAAAGCACAAAAGTTTTCTTCTATTATAATCAAATGGGAAAATGCAAGAGACAATAATCCTCTGATTCTTCCTCAGCCGTATGACAAAACGAGGCCAGATAAAGGTTTTTAAAATAAGAAAGGTGCACAGGGATTGTTTCCTAAATTCATATATGAGTTCTAAAGTTATATGCTGGAAAGTTGATATGGCTCTGAGCAAACCCAAACCTCAGCATTTCTTCACTGACTGTAACTCCAGATGTTAGAAGACCTGCAACTTGACAAAGTGACAGAAGAAGGTGTGGCTGAAAAATCAAGGACACACAATCATGCAATGGGAGAGGCAGGGCAGGTAAAGTTAGACACAGCTTACAGAAGAAGAAACTGAAATGCAAGAAATTTTAGGAATTCACTCAAGGTTAACATGGGCTACAGAAAAATAAAAATTAGACTGTTGGAACTGCATCATCACTTGAAGAACTTGGGACACATTGAAAAGATTTTAAGGGAGCATGTGATGGGAACTGTGAAAAGCAGTGTTTTAGAAAAATAAGGCAGTGTATTGGTTAAGGTTTTCTCAAGAAAGAGAATAAAATGGGTAGATAGATGGATGGATGAAGAGATAGATAAATTTATAATAAAGAGTTGATTCACATAATTATGGAGGTTGAGAAGTGCCACGATCTACAGCCTGTAAGCTAGAGACCCAGGAGAGACCATGGTATAGTTCTTTTTCCCCCAGTTCTCTTGATTTTTTATTGTATTTTTTCCATTACCATTTAATTCCCTTACACACCCATCCTTCCTGCCATCGCCACACTGTTGTCCATGTCCTTTTCCCTTTCTGTTTGATCCCTCCACCCCTTAATTTCCTCCCCCAATAGCTTCATCCTGCTCTATATCTGTGAGTCTGTCCCTACTTTGCTTGTTAGTTCAGTTTGTTCATCAGATTCCACATATAAGTGAAAGCATATGGTATTTGTCTTTCTCTCCTGGCTTATTTCCCTTAGCATAATGTTCTCCAGGTCATCCATACTGTCCCAAAGGGTAAAATTTTCTTCTTTTTTACAGTCAAGTAGTATTCCATTGTGTAAATATCCCATAGTTGTTTTATTCATTCATCTACTGATGGACACTTGGGCTGCTTCAATATCCTGGCAAGTATAAGTATACTTAAAAATGCTATAATGAACATAGGGGTGCTTCTATTCTTCCAAATTAGTGTTTTGGGTCTCCTCAGACATATTCCCAGAAGTGGGATCACTGGGTCAAAAGCAGATCCATTTTTAATTTTTGAGATATCTTTCTACTGCTTTCCACAGTGGTTGCACTTTTTATAATTTCTTCATAAATTTTAGACATTAACCCCTTATCACCCGTGTCGGTAAATATGTTCTCCCATTCGGTGGGTTGTCTTTTCATTTTGTTTATGGTTTCCTTTGCTGTGCAAACACTTTTTAGTTTGGTGTAGTCCCATCTGTTTATTTTTTGCTTTTGTTTCCCTTGCTGGGGAGGTAAATGAGATAAAATGTTGCTATGAGCAGTAAAATCTTGGACAATGGTATAGCTCCATTCTAAGTTCAAAGACCTGAGGGTCAGGAAAGCCAGGAAGTATGCTCCAGTCCAAGTGCAGAATAAAACTGATGTCCCAGCATAAGAACAGCCAGGTAGAGAGAGTGAACTCTTCCTACTCCACTTTTCCTTCTCTTCAAGCCTTCAGTGGGTGGATGAGACCCATGTACATTGGGGAGCGCTATCTGCTTAGTCTACCAATGCAAATGTTTATCTCGTCTAGAAACACCCTCACAGACACATGCAGAATAATGTTTGATCAACTATCTAGACACCCCAAATGCCAGTCAGGTTGACACACAGTTAATCATCACAGCCAGTATAGCACATTGGTTCTCCAGTACACCAAGTCATATTTGTTTATAGACTTAAAAGAACAATTGATTAGTCCCTACCCATTCTGGAGTTTAGAGGTCCCAAAGATAATTATCAGTCTAAAAATAATTTCATTCTTGTTTTGCTTTCCGGAATATAGTTTCCACTCCTTCCTATGGTCCATAAAACTTATGAAATTTGCTCCCTCACCTTCCTCTCTGTACTGCCCACCCTTTTCCCCATGCTGCTCTACCAACATTAGTCTTCTTCCCACCACAGGACTGTAGCTATTCTATCAGCCCAGGAAGCTTGTCGCCTTACCTCTGCATAGAGGGTTCCTTCTCGTCATTCAGGTTTTCCTTCAGATGTTTCCTGCTCGGATACACCTGCCCTGACCACTCTGTGTAAAGCCTCCCTGTCCATCACTCTTTGCCTGGTAGTAATTCTTTGCATTGAGTTTAATGCTATCTGATAGGTTCTTCTTTATTTGTTTATTGATTCTTGCTTCACATAAAACACACTTATACTGCAGCCGTCTAGAGCAGAAAATATACACTGATGCCTGCTACATGATAGAATCTGGATGAATGTTTGGCAAATGAGTGAATTCTTCAGAGGCAAAGCAAGTGACTACGTGAACAGGTACAGCATAAGCACAAACTCCTGGAAGGCAACATCTTCCTTTAGCGTTTGTGCACATTCTGATATTAAAGAAAAAGGATGAAAACATTCCTTCCTCTCCAGATTTCACTACAGCTTGCCACTTTTGTTATGCACCCTCTCCCCTAATGTGTTCATGTGTCTGATACATTTCAATCATTAATACTATAAAAAGTTTTACATATGCATTAGCTGTACCCCCAAACTTCTGACATGTGCTGTTTCAGTACCAGGTGTTTCTAAGTATTACAATTTTTATAGTTTTCTTTATTATGCAAAACTATGTAGTAGTATGTTACTTATTTTATACAATGTTTCAGATTTTAAAACTATATTTACATTATTGATTTCTAATTTTACTATTGGAACAGAGTATATATAATACTGAGATTTAATTAGTGGCCTACTTGGTCCATTTTAGTTAGGATAAGACATGCTTTCTGTGGTAACAAATTAACCTGACATCTTATCGATTTAACAGAACAGGAATGTATTTCTCGTTCAGACCGACACTCTCCTGCATGTGACAACTGAGGAATTCAGTCTTTCTCTACCTCAGGACTCAGCCATTAACAAACGGCCTTATTGGCCATTCCAGTTTTTAAAATCTGCATAAACTTGGTCTCGGGATCATGTATATAAGCATACATATATACATATATAATAATTAAAGCTGATTTATTGATTTTTTTCTATGTAATTTCATAGAGCGAAATGAGAGTCAGTAAATGAAAGATAACAGCAGGGAGAGGGAGAGGATTTGGCTCAATGGAAATAAGAATTTTTCTTTATAAATTTTAAAGCAATATTAAAATGACATTAAAGTAATTTTAAAAGCAATGCAAATCTTCCAACTGTCCTATCAGCCTATCAATACTGTTCTCATTTTTGTATGTTCCATCCCCTCCAGTTATACTTTTTAAATCATCAAACGACACACAGGGCTTCTGTTCCAAACAAGCTCTACAGGGAAATGTCTCCAGTTTGGACTCAAACCAAACTTTTAGGATAGCTCCCCTCTGCTAAGACTGTGTCTAGGACAATTCTCTATACCATATAAAACATTTTCCTTACCCTTCGTCGTGCCTTCTTCCGAACCTCTTAGTTCACCAACACTCCAACTCTCACAGACGTCCCGGGCGCTATTTGATGTCTCCGGTTGGGTTCAACCAGCCTCAAGTTCTGCTCCGCCCTGGGCCTTATGTGTTGGTGACCAGCTAGGCTCTCCCTCCTACACCTGTCGTCATCGTTGTCATTTCAGTCTTGACTTCTGTCTATTTCCTGCTCCAATCTTAGTTCTGAGGTAGAAAATTCTCTGAGCAAAGTCTGTTAATAAACTTCACTTACCTCGTCTAAGGATGAGTGTTCCTTCCTCTGTATTCCAATTTTCTTCAAATCACTGGAGAGTATAAAACACTGTTTATTGATTACTTGGCATTATTCCTCCCAGCCATTTTCTAATTTTTCATGTGATATGGAAGTAGGAATGTTGTGTAACTTGATTTATAATCGATTTAGAAAAATTACATGATAAGAGATATAAATATCAATGTGATCGAATCATTCATTCAACCATTTACTGAGTCTGCTGTGTTTTGGGTCTCAGTAGTGGGAATTCAAGGAAGAGTGAGATACAATGCTAAGTGACTCTCCATCTACAGGGGAGACACATAGACAACCACCGATATTTAAAATATGTAAGTTCAATAATAGGTGTATGCACCCGATGCTATGAGAACCTAGACAAAGACACGTAAGCCATTAGGGAAATTGTAAGCAGGATGGATCTTAAAGGCGGCTTCATTAGCAGGCCACTCTAGAAAGAGGAAAGAGCATGAGCAAAGACAGGGATGAGAAATAGTGTAACAGAGGCAGGAGCTGTCCAGCCTTAGGAAGTGTGGAGGAAGGAGTGGTGGAAAATGATGTTGGCGATGTTAGACAGGTCCACGTTATTGGGACCTTGAGTGACAAGCTAAGGATCTTGGACTTCAACCCACAAGGACCGTGGAACCGTTATAGGGAATCAAGCAGCAAACGAACCTAGACAAGACGGGACGTAAATTTGATTCCTGCCTGTGCATCCCCTTACTGCCTGTGTGTGGGACATTGTTTTTTAGAAATCACTCCCTTAGTGCTCCTCTGTGTTAAGTGTCATCTGCCCATACTCATCAGCCAAAAGAGAGAGGACTTTCACTCGGAGTGAAGAAGCAACCAGGGCCACCTGACCGTTAAAAATTCTGTCTGGAGCATCCTTCTTAGACCTGCAGCACATTGGTCAGGCCGGATCACCTGAACAGAGCAAGAGCAATGCTCCTGCCCGCCATGCTGTGTAGGGTGAACCCAGCTCAGGATTTGGTGTAAATCAGATCCACTCATAGCAAAGGTAGGTACTTGCTTGTCTGCCAAGTTTCTATACCTGAGTCTCTTGTTCATTTATTCCATGATCATTTGCTAAGCCCCAAAGTTGCCTGGGAAAACCAACGTGGATAAAAGGATGTTCATTATTGTCCGATTCTCCAGGAGCAGATCTTGAGGGAGGAAACTTGCTGGGCCTGCAATTTTTAAAAAAGCACTCCAGGAGAAACCAGTAAGGGAGTAGAAGAAACAGGGAGGAGAAGGAATTGAAGTCAAGCAAGGCATACGCCAGGCAAAATCCCACAGAGGACAGCTCCAGCCTGATCCTGCAGAACTCTGGGGCCTAAGTTAAATTCCAAAACAGATCCCAATTTAGAACAAGGGAGCTGGTCTTTTCTATGCAAGTCAGTCATTGACAAAACCCACCCCAAAAGGGCCAGGTGCTCTCAAGGACTACAGGATCTCTCTACTGAAAACAAACCAGCTCCAAGGACCTAAGTTCTCACGTGCAGGTCGCTAGAAGCAATGACACACAGAAGCAGAGGCTGAGATGCTGAGAAAAGGTAAAAGGAATTGAGTGTCTCTGTGTAGAACAGCAATAGGGGACTCTGGCACCAGGATGGCACTCAGCCCAGTGGGGAAGACAGACGTGATCAGAGAGAGGTAATCATAGGTTTTAGATACTCTGGATAAAAATGAGCTTCCGACATCATGCAGACAAAGCCCGAAGTCACCAGCTTTCCCCAGGCATTTGAGGAAAACCTTCATTATGGCGGAGGTATAGCTTTGCGCTCTGTGTCACTGTGTTTTATTTTTCCAAGTTTCTGCTCTATGAAACTTGATCATTTTATTGACTACTTCTTCTAGTTTATAACCAGTCATGCTACAAAGGAACTCTGGGAATTTGGGTGCTCTGTGATCAATGCCACTAGTGCACGTTAATTACCTGTCTCTTTCTTCACTTGATAGAGCCCCTTGTCACCAAAAACTTTTAGGTGCTACAAATAACGCTCAGTCATAAACATTCAAATTTATCTGCAAGGCTACTTTGAACAGCGCTACTACAGCGAAGATTTCAAAACTTGCAGCAGTGCCAGGGCCTTCTCTTGTTTCATCAATGTTCCTCAATGCCAAATTTAATTTGCAAGATCGTAACTGAAATCCTTATTGATGCTTGTCAGTTTATGGGCTGCTCTCAACCTGGTCTAAAGTTTCTCACGTTTGGCTAAAGATAACATATGTGTTTACACTTTTAATGTGAACAGCAATGATATTTTTCCCAAGTAATTGATTCTGTCTCCTAAATATAACCAAACAAGATTAAGCGACTCTTCCCAAAATAGTACCTAATGTAATTGTGCATCTTTTGACTTGAAACTTATCCTTTAAGGACTTAAAATTGTAGTACATTGATTCATCATGTATTCTTAGAACATAGAATGTTGTAGCCTTACAGAATCTCTACAAAATTCGAATGAGAAATTTAGACTAACATTTGTTTCAATAAATATTTCATGTATCTTCGAAAATATTCTTTATCGCATGCTGACTTCCCAGGTACCAAAATAAACATTGGTTGTGTGCTTATCTTCATTCCCACAAACACACAGAAATGTTTTGGGACAACTTACAAGCTATCTTAAGAGCTGAAAAAGATTGCAAACATTAAAAGTAAGAATAAAAAAAGTTTGCAAACAAGAGAGGGAGTAAGAAAAGATGCTGAAAGCACACACAAAAAGTTTTATAGTGGCTTACAAAGCCATTGGGTTTAAAGTAACAAAAAAAATCATGTTAGTCTGTTCAAGTAATAATTCTTTAAGAAAAGATGACCTGATTTGGGAGAAAACAGGTTTAGTGCAAAAGCAATAAAAATGGTGTCTATAAGATAGAAGAAAAAATTAAAGTCTGATTATTTGTATAACATTTATCACATGAGCATAACTTGGCTTGCACACACCTGGAAGAAAACCAACTTCTGTTAAAGTTGATTCTGGGTAAAGATTAGCTGATGACCCCGAAACACACATCTTAAAAAGACATGGACATTTTTTAAAAGACTGAAATAGGCAGTTTTGTGGAGTCCTAAGAAAGAGGCTCAAATCACCCTGAGGAAAGTTGAGTCGAACCAGAAGAGGGACCCCAAAATGAGGCGAGATGGGGGATTGGAAATAAACATCGCCATCTTAGTGTCAGTGATTGAAATCTTGGGTGCACTTTCCCGCTTCTCCCACCCTCTCCAGGTACCTTAGGGCTTGAAGAATCAGGTTATCATAGACATTCACAACACGCTGGTTTTATCATGAGCGAACTTTGTAGAACAGGGAAAGGTGGAGCCTTGGGAGAATCCACTTCGCAAGTGAAATCTGCCGTGAATGAAACACAGGTTTAGCTCTAAGCTTCCTCAGAGGCCGCACAAAAGTAGAAAATTTCTCTGTTACAAGATTTGAAATATCTGTACAACAAAAATAAGGCCATGGCTAGGGAGAACTGCAATGTTCTTCAACACTAAGATCTTACAGGAATTTCTGATTAAAGAAGTAAAGAAAAAGAAATCGTGACACCGTGAATATGGTGATTCTAAACACTGCTAAGATTTCAGAAGGTTATTTGTTATATCGAAATACTCTGAACAAATATTACAACAAAATCAAGTTCAGTTGAAAAAATACCCTTCCAGGCAAGACCTTGGACAACGTCCTCTGAACATTCTCTGTGATCCAAGCATATAATTAAGAATACCCAAAAGAGGGTGGGCTGGTGTCTCTCAAACAGTCTTCCTCGAATACCGTTGCTCTCAGTTAATCTTTGCGTAAACTTGGGGCGGAGATCAGTTTGGTGTGGCTTCTCTGGGCGAAATGACTTGAGTTCAGTTTCTCCGTGTTTTCTGGAGCACAGCGAACTGTGTGCATGAAACACCAGCAAGCCAAGGGCAGGGACATGAGCTTCCGCAGGAACTGAGGGGACGAATTAGACTGAGTGCCAGAGCGCGAGTGCCGGAGCGCAAGTGCCTGAATGCAAGCCTGTCCCATTTCCCCCCATAACTGAAGTGAGGAAACAAGGTGAGGAAGAACTGTCTAGAGGCGGATTCATTCAGAAAGTTCTTTCTAACTCATACATTAAGAATATATGCTGAGGTAAGTAAAGACCTCAAGTTCTGCTCTAACCGCATTGTTGAAACAAGGGCACACAGCTGAGTAGAGACCCACCTGGACAAAAACAAAAGTTTTAAAAAATGGTTGAGAAGATGGTGGCTGAAGGAGACTAGACTTTGGGTGGTAAGCACACGATGAAATACACACGTGCTGCATTATCGAATCGTGCACTTGGAAGTTGTGTAATGGTATTAACCATTGGCACCCCAACAGATTTAATACAAATAAATAAATAAAAATAAAAATCTTTTAGAAAGCACCAGCCAAGTATTTAGGTCATTTTACTTTCTAAAGAACTGTCCAAGATAAGCTGTTTAGAAGATGTGCAAATCGGTAATTCCATAAGGTAATTTATTGAAGGGAATTATGATGTGTAAACAGTTTAGAGGGTCCCTCCTGGAATTTCACACTAATTCACACTCCCACCTTCAGCGTGTGACAGTGTCTACTTAATCCGCCCCTCTGGCGGCACTTGGAGGATAACCGTGCCATCTCTTCCAAAGACAAAATGGAGTTTTCTGTTTACTAAATGACTCCTAACAGCTTACAAACATACATACCCACAGGTGACAATATGAACCACTTGGAATGCCTGCTTCAGTGAAAAGCTGGAAACAGTTTTAGTGTGTGTCCGCAGAGGATTGATCCGTTTATTCATACAATGGAATTCCGTACCATTGTCAGAGGAGATGAGCCTATGTGAATGAATGCGGAGATGTTCACTAAGTATTATGTGAGTGAGGAAGGTGCACAGGTGTAAACAGTATAACTGTGGCATATTGTGTGTGCACAGGTGAGTGTGTGCATGTGCGCTGAAAACTACTGGAGCGAACTAGAGAGAGGGAGATGATGGTAGATTGCAAACCAGGCTCAGACAGCTCACCCGGGCCTCCCACTACCCCGCCTGTGTTCTCGCCACCACACAAAAGAGTAGGCTTTTGTGCTGCCTGGCTTTCGCCTCCAGGCTGATCACAGGCAGCTAGTAAACGGTGCTGGCAACTAGTGAAACGCAACCCCAGGCATGCTTTTTCCTCTCACACGTTGTTTCCTACAGTCATCACTGTGTCTTAGAGTACATTTGTTTAAATTACCGTAAAACCAAATATCCTAAGGCACAAACCCAACGATCGTCATTTCAGCGAAGCTCATCTTGTGAGACCTCGTTTGTTTCTGTTAAGGCCTCAGATCACATTTATCGCCACACCCTGGGCAAGCACAGCTGTCCCGTACGCATGCCCTCCCACTGGGTGGATGGCCTGGCCTTTGATCTTAACCAATATCCCACTGCGGCCCGTGTCCATCGCCACCAACTCACCGTTTCTCACAGTTATCACACAGAAGTGCACACAAACACCCAAGGAGCTGGTTTATTCACATGGGGCTTATACTCAATCGCTCACTGACGTCAACCTCGTCCATCTTGTTTATTTATTTATTTTTAGAGAGAAGGAAAGGGAGGGAAAAGGGAAAAGAAACATCGAATCCATCAGTTGCCTCTTGCACATCCCCTGCTGGGGACTTGGCCTCCAGCCCAGGCATGTGTCCTGACTGGGAATAGAACGAATGACCTTCCAGTCCACAGGTCAGTGTTCAATCCATTGAGCCACACCAGCCAGGGCTCAAGCTCGTCTATTTTGTGGCACAGTCTTATGAAGTTACTAGTTTATCATGTAATACTTGTATTTGTATCGAGATTATGTACCAAAATCACTGGGTAAGGTGAAAGTCAGGAACAGTCCCGAGTACTCTGTACAAATGCACCAGCACAAGGTAAGGTAGTTGACTAACTTTAAGGGACATGTTTTACAAAGTAATAATACATCTTAGAATTACACTTGTTAGAGTGAGTTAACAGTATAAGAAGAAAGAAGGAAACAGAACTGACTGAAGGATGAACAAATTCAAAACTTTTGTCACTGTATTGCTGAAGTCTTTTTTGTATTCACCAGCTTTGCCTCTAAAACAAAGGTGCAATCTGTTTACTCTAAATGTGATATTTAATTTTTTTGTAAATTTTAACAACTAAAGCTTTTCTTTTGATTGGTAGATGCCTTAATCAGTTGGGCTGCAATAACAACGTACCATCAACTTAATGGTTTATAAACAACAGACATTTATTCCCCACAGTCCTGAAGGATGAAAAGTCTAAGATCAGGAAACCAGCAGGGCCAGTCTCTGGATAGAATCCTCTTCTGGGTTGCAAACTGCCATCTTCTCTCCATGTCTTCACATGGTGGAAAGAAGGCAAGAGAGTTCTCAGGGTCCTTTTCACCTTTTTATAAGGGCGCTAATCCCATTCATGAGTGGTCCACCTTCAGGACCTCATTATTTCCCAAAGACCTCAACGTGTGAGTTTTGGGGGTGACGCAACATTAAGTCCCTTGCAGTAGAACATACTGCTTGGATGCAATTTTGATTATATGCACCCAAAGGCAATTCTATATTTACTGCCGATCCATCCATCTCTCAGTTCACCAAGGACGTTGCATATACATGATGCTATGTTCCCATCAACACTTGTATTCCTACTGTCAGCACACACATAACTTTTCTTTTAATTGTATTTTCAGTAGCACTTGTAAAGGTGTCAGATTTGTCATCTTTGACAGAATAAAATTCCCAAAGCTTTACACTGATTTACTAAATGAACAGTTGATCAATAATTGGAATAATCTTATTTGATTTTTGTTTTATTTGACACATCAGATGATATCATTTAACTGCTTGTTTGCAAAGATCTTTTTCTTCTAATGGATTCAACTCATTAACAGCTATGTTTTGGGGGTGGTGAGGGGAGTACGTATACAATAAAACAAAATCAAAAACTAGTAAAATAAATTTAAAACAGTACTCAATTGATCTAAATAAAAAACCATGTTGCACACCATCTGCAGTTGCAAGTGCTAATTTGTCATGTCTGGGCAGACTCCACAGTCAGTGACAGTCCCGTGCCACCTTGGTGGACAGTTAAAAGTCGAAACTGGTTTGAGCATGTCTCACAATCCTCATTGGCTCTCTGGAGAAGTGGTTATCTAGTGCTTAATTTCTCATCAGATAGTCACTTTTGCTTTCTGAGCTCATTGCTGGCAAAAAAAAAATAATAATAATAAGTTTCTTGCAAAACAAACAAAAAAGATGTTATTAAACAATGAAATAAATAGGGTGAAGATTTACACCGCAAAATAAATGACAAAGCCTGTATAGCATGGGAGGCAAGCTGCTCTCTAGATGCTCTCGGGCAGAGCAGCTCGGTCTCCACGGCCTGGTGGTGGGGCAGAAACACGTAGCCTATACCTTCCTGTGCTCCCCACTGACTCTGCTGATGGCAAACCAAGCAGGTAACATGAGAATCCGCAATGGACACTTTTCTCCCACCTCCACTGGAAAGCAGGGTAAATTAGCTGTCCCTACCAGCATTCCTCCGAACACTTTATTTCAGCAGCAAGGGCCCTGCGTGCCGTCCTGGGAAGGGTTATTTTGTGACTGAAAAGGATCAGGAGAAGAGAGACTGGTTGTCATTTGAGTGTAATCCCGTGTGAAGGAGGGAACTGTTCATTGCAAGAAGTATTAGACAGCATGGCAGGAAATGTAATTTTTCACATAAACCCTGTGTGATTGTGTGGGGGTTCACAAAGTGACTAATATATTGATATGTGACCTTTATTTGGGACCAAGGATCTTCCTTTAAAAGGGACGTAACAGGGAGGACATGACTCTTCAGTCCTTTCACAGAAGCTGCTGACCTGATGCAGTGATGGCATAGTTTCTTAAAGATGAAGCTAATGCATCATCTTGGAGGTGACACCCTGGAAAGATATGACATATACCTTAAATCAACAGCATCCAGTGCAGCATTCTCCGATCGGTGGAATACAGCGACCCAGGGGTATAAGGAATGGTCGTACTTATCGGTGTTCCCGGTGACCCAGTTAGAAATTAATGTTCCCTCCCCTCGCAAATCTGGGCTCTGTAACTGTACAGTTTCTTGCTCTGAAGGTCTAAGACTTTCACAGCGTGCGCAGGAAATATTCTACCCAGCGTGAAGTCTCTCGTCATCTTGGTCTCCAAATGCCTGTATATTGCAGGCAAAGAAAGAGCTTCCATCCTGGCCTGGGTAATGGACCCTGACCAATCGAAGGAGGTAGGGCCCCTGGTACCTAGAGAAATAAGGGATAAAAGCATTATGTGATCCACTGACACCCCCTGCCCAGTTTTATTTTAATGGGGCAAACAGACCAACCAGGACTAAAAACTCAGAACAAGGGCATGTTAGGAATGAATAATTGTGAGCTAATAACACCATCTATCACAGCAAGTTAAGCCGAAATATCATTTTGATTTTCTCTGGATTGGAGAAGATTTCCTCCAGGTTCTACTTCGGACTTTTAATTACTTTCCATTATCATTAATCGTCGCCTCACCAGAAGCGTTCATTTTCCATTTCTCTCCTGCAATACTAGGACAATGCCAGATGACACTGCCCAAGCTCAGCAGAACACTGGGGAAGGAGATTAGAGTGCCACACAGGTTATTGTTTTTCACAGAATTACTTTCAAGGCAAATTGAATTTCATTGCCTGAAATGAATTCTTATGTTTTTCAGAGAGGGGACAAACGGGTGTCAGCCATTACAAAGTACATGGCAATGACATAATTGAAAGAAATCAAACAGATTTTTATACACGAGAGTCAATGCTACCTTTGAAAAAGTTTCAGGTTTGCATGAAAATCCAAACACATGATTCATCACTGCAGAGAGAGACTGACACAATTAAGATTACTGCTTTTCAATGGAGAAAGAGAGAGGCTCTTTCACCATTGTGAAAATCTTTCAGCATTATGAGCTCAAAGAGCTCACAAAAATATTGGCACTCTCACTAATATTTTTTAAACTCAAATGCCGAGACTGCCTTGAAGTCAAGGGAATTGACATGCATCCAACAGTGGTTTCACCCTGGAGCCCATACGTGTCCAACAAATATTGGTTATTACCAATGTTAAATGGGGTTTTGTAAGAAATGTAGTGGAATTGATGAAGAAATATGCCATAGAAAAGAGGAAGCATCTTTTCATGACAGAGGTTGAACAAATCCTGTTATACTGGATTGTCTCTGGGATACAGCCTTCGACAGCCTAAGGGCCACCAGTGGTGGTGGATGCTTCTCATTAGGACAGATCAGACTTCCTCAGGCCTACCGGTATTGGATTAGAGTGGAATCGGTTGTGGGTGGTGAAGGAAAAAGAAGAATCAAGAATTTCTTTCAGGTTTTCGGCCCAAGCTCCTAAATGAATATGAATGACACCCCCTGCCCAGTTTTATTTTAATGGGGCGAACAGACCAATGAGGACTAAAAACTCAGAACAAGGGCACCGAAGGGATGAATAATTGTGAGCTAATAACACCATCATTCGCTCAGATAAAGGGAGCTAGAAAAGAAAAAAAAATTGTAAATCCCTATATAAGTCATCACAAAGACATTGTCCTACTTCTGATTCTATTGAGAGCTCGAAGTTCTCCTTTTTCAGGTTTTGACAAGGAACCACTGGAAAGAGAAGCACTTACCTTTATCTTCTACAATTCTCTGGATGAGATTGTCCACCTGAAAGACTCCGGACAATGATTCTGCAGCTCATTTTCTCCCTTCTCTGCCTCATCCTACTAGTTGCATCAACACCAAAATAGCCTGCCTCTCTCAGACTTTTTGGTATTTTTTTAATAGTCCTTTGAAGAAATTTTACTGATATTGTTGTGTCAGTCAATTTCGACTAACTCCTCAAGCTGAAGTGGTTTTATAAATTTGCAAGATGGTATTTCAAAGGCCAAACTTACTGATAAAAACAAAAGATAAAAATGTATCGTTTTGTCATACAAGAGAAAGTAGATGAATAGAGGTGACATATCCATACCAGAAATGGCCTTATTTATGACAAAGAAAAGGTAATATAATTAGAAAATAATCACAGCATCTAACTTTCATCCCCAAATACCTATTCTATTTCTTGCTCTTCATTCACTTATCTCTTGTTCCTTTTGGTCTTAAAAGTGGTTCTTCCATAAGGAACATAGTCAATAATATTGTAATAACTATGTATGGTATCAGATGGGTGCTAGACTTACCAGGGTAATCATTTCATAAGGTAAAAATGTCTAATTACTATGTTGTATACTTGAAACTAATATAATATTGTTTGTCAACTGTAATTGGAAAATAAATTATTTTATAAAATAAAGTTGCTCTTCAATAAACGGGATTTTCCCTTCCTTATTAATCTCTTCAAAGACTATGGTTAGGGAAACTAACTGTACTTGTTCTTGAGGATAAAATTAAACCTGGAGATGTGACCTAATCTTTTCATGTTATTATCTAAAACAGAGGGCTATTCAGAGTAGAGGCAAGAAGCAAGATAAAACAAATAAGTACTATAATCTGACCATGAGGATATTATTGAAATTGGTTTTAAGAGATTTCACTCTTCCCTGAAACTGGCAGCCCTTCATATCCTTCTAAGGATTGGCAGCCTTTCAAGAATAAGGAAGGGAGAAAAGAAAACAAACATTACAGTATTCTAATAAAGCAACAGAAGATTGATACGGTTCACAAAGCCCTTTCATACATGTTAACTCATTTAACTTAACAACAACCCTTTGAGAAAGGTGTTAGAAAGAGTAGAGGAGATCACACACAGGAAAAGTCACATGCGTTGTAGTGGGGCGGGTAAGAGTGAGACTCAGATCTCTCAATATCTAAAGATTGTGCCTTCATCACTGGCTCAGGAGGAAAAATGAGTGAGGTATAGTGAAAGTTCCTCAAAAAATTAAAACTAGAATTATCATTTGACCAGTAATTCCACTTTGGGGTATATACACCAAAGAGTTGAAAATAGGTTTCAAAGAGATATTTGTACACCCAAATTTAGGGCAGCATTATCCATAAGAGCTAAAAAAGTGAAAGCACCCCGAGTGTCCAGCAGCAGATGACATGCGTACGTGTGTGTGTGTGTGTGTGTGTGTGTGTGTGTGTGTGTGGCATATATATGTGGTATATGGTACAAGAGGTCTGCCCAGAAGGTATCCAGCCATGTAACGTGAAAAATAGAAACATTTACTGAGGAAGATATAAGATACAAGAAACATTGTACATAGGACAATGGCACCTCAGTCCCCTTCAAAGTAGGCACCTTGGGATCTCACATAGTTCCCCCAATCGCCATCAGCTGCCCCCTCATATTTTCCTGAATATCACTGACAGTCTGAAATCTTTTCCCTTGCAAAGGTGATCTTAGTTTTGGGAAAATACAGAAGTTTCAGGGTGCTAAATCTGGGCTGCAGGGGGAGCTGAGTCACCTGGGTGATTTAATGTTTCCCAAAGAAACTCTTCATGAGATGTGATGCATGAGCGGGTGAATTGTCATGAGGAAGCTGCCAACCACCAGTTGCCCATAGCTGCGGCCTTCTGAATCATCCAAATAGTTTCCGTGGAGGGATGTTCAAGCTTAATGCAAAATTTGAGGCAGATTCATTGCTCTACTTGCTCAGTCATTTTGAATATGACGGCCACACAGTACACATGACCACTCAACAGCATCTACCGCCTCCACTGACTAGTACAGTGAAGTCATCATTGTTCACACATGCGCATTTGAGTCCACTCCCCTTGTCTGCCAGGTTACAATGATGTCACACAAACATTTCTTGTTATATTAACAATAGCTAGACTTTTTCCAGACAGACCTCATATGTACCATATAAGGTTGAAGTTCCGATATATGCTCTAACATGTGTGGTGAACCTTAAGGAAGCTATGATAAGTAAATAGTCATTCACAAAAAGACAAACACTGCATGATACTATTTTTATGAGGTACTTAGACTTGTCAAAATCATAGAGATAGAAAGTAGAAGGGTGGTTATCAAGGTCTGGGGAGGGGTGGAACGGGGGTGATTATTTAATGGATACAGAGTTTCTATTTTGCAAGATGAAATGGGCTTTGGTGATGGAGCGTAATGATGGTTGTGCAACAATGTGAATATACTTGATATTGTTGAGCTGTACACTTGAAAGTACTATCTAAAAAAAGACTAATGTTTGCAGACCTGAAGGCTGTCATGAACAGCTGAAGCGACATTCCCAGTTAAAACATTCAAAGCGATTCTTATTAGCTGCTCATAAAATACTCACTGAGTCCTTGGAACAGCACTGAAGATGCGAACAAGAGATGCTCTCAAAGAGCTCACAACCCTGGGGGTAAACCCAGGTTTCACAGTGAGATGAGGACAAACATGGGAGTTGTGGCAAGTACAAATAGAACAAGAGAGGGGGAATGACTCTGATTTGGAGAGGAGGGAAGGGGGTCAAGAAAGTCCTCGTGCAAGAGAGCAACGGCTGGAGCAGGTCTGAAATGAACTGCGGGTTTCACCAAGAGGAGTAAGTGACAGGGGCAGTCCAGGCAGAGGGGAGACAGTGTTAAAGCCTGAAATAGCCAAGGTCGCTTTTAGCTACATGCCAGGTGGAGAGAGGCCTAGTGCGGTACAAACCCAGGTGATCCACCTTGAGTGTTGACCGTGCATTATAGGGTGAGCCACTTGAGTTTTCTGAAATGTCCTGTCCCCATTCGTAAAATGGGGATAATAATTCCTACCTTGCAAGGATATTCTGATAATTAAATGTGCTTAGGTTGCTTATAGTTTGGCACGAGCGCTGACAAATGGGAAATGCCCATCAATTTATTGCTATTATAACCTGTATATTTCTCACAAGGTATACACCAGACAAGCCTTCTGGCTGAGCCTCACATGTCCATTGAATGTGAGCGCCACAGCTGAAATGGCCTGTCAAAGCTGATCTCCTGACTTTTCGGGTGACAGGCTAGTGAAAGCCGCAGAAGGACAGCAAGGTATGACCCCGGGGACTTTCACTCTCCCAGCAGACTCCTTCAGAGCCACAAATTACCTCTCTCCACCCCAGCCTTGTAAAGCTTGGAGTGTAGGAGCCTAGAGGCTATTTTTCTCTCTCCTAGCCAGTTTTTCCCTGGATGTGGCAATAAGTCACTAATCCCAATTGGTGCAGGGCCAAGGTCAGATGACCTTTCACTCAGCAGAGGGCACTGGCCTGGAGAGGAATGTGCAACCCTGAGAGAAATTCTTAGGCATGACACAGGAAGCGAGCTAAAAAATAAAAATAAATCATACGATCTCCAGAGTCCAAGTTTCTCCTTGAGGATGGAAATTTCTCCCAATACCGGCAAGCTTCGCCAAGTCTTAATCTGAATTTTGCAGTCTTCCTCCCCCCATCTCCTACTTCTCCCTTTCACACCGCCCTCTGGAAACCGCTACCCGTTTCTCATGCATTTACATCTGCTGCACATCTCCACATGGTCCTGCTCGAGAACCCCTTGGCATGGAAAGCAACCCGGCCCCTTCGGCTAACTAGCTTCTAACTAACCCTTCCAAAAAATACTCAACCCAAGCGTAATCTCCCTTCCAAGAAGTTTCCTTGGACCCTCCCTTCCCACTCAGTTTCTGATGCCCCAGCGCCAAGCTTCATGTTCACTCCACAGACAATTGGTGATCGCCCGTCAATTGTCAATCATTGAACCACATATTCTCTGGGTGTTGTGTGCATGTCGGCTATGAAATAATAGCCCACTGTTTACGTTGTTTTATTCATGTGCATTTTCCACTTGAAAGGGTGTTCCTGAATGGCAGAGGCCAAACTCCATTCATATCAGTTTCCTCAGTGCCTACTATAATGCATGCAGTATATTTGTAACAGATAAATAAAGGATGGACAGGTGACAGGAGGGGAGAGAGGAATGAGGAGAGGAGGGAGGGACGCAGAAAGGAAAGAAAAAAAGGATGACTTTTGAATCTCTTTCCTCCCTCCCATCACTGACCACTGCGGTGGACAGATCTAGTCTCCCAGCCAGTTTCTTCTTATTGAAGTGATATATATCTTGCTTCCTGGAGCCTTTCCCAAACCTATAATTTCCTCTAAACAAGTACCTCTTCAGATACATTTTGATATGATATTGCAGAAAGAGCATGTGTTTAGACCTCCTCCAGACCTCTCTGTAATCCCCCTCTGCTACTTAAAATCTCTCTGATGTGAGGAAAGTTATTTCACATCTTAGACTCATTTTCCTCATCTGTGAAAACAGTATTTATTACACCCACCTTGAAGGTAAGAGGAAAAGGACTTGAGGGATGTGAGTCGTGGGGCCTCTTATAAGGACCTAAAGCAGTCAGCAGGGATCGCTCAGCCATCGGAGTTATTATGAGGTTTTCCTCAGTTGCATTTACTTTTTGAAAGCCCGAGGAAGTTTTATAAGTAAACATTGTAAAAATGTCTACTTCTGTTTCTTTCCATCACACACCCTAGTGCGCTAATAAAATTAGACCTCCACTCAGCTCAACTCATGCTCCCAGCTTAAATATTTCCTGCTGGACCGATCTTTTAAAAGTGCTTGGGAAAAAATATTTACATTAAATATGCCAAGAAAATAAATACATACATACCGCATAACAGGAGCAAATTCAGATTACTGAGAAGAGCGTCAAGTTCACAATAAATAAACAGGTGTTGCATGTGCACTTCCTGCTAAAGGACGGACAGCTGGCCGCGAGCTCCAGCCAAGAGGTTTTGAACTTGGCTCCACCTCTGTTCCCTGACCTTGAGAAAGTTGTTCAAGTTCTCTCAGCCTTAGTTTCCCCATCCATAAAATAGATTCAACAACAATATCTTTATAAGAAAGGTAAGGTGAGAATTATAAAAATTCACTACTAAACCCATGGCTAACTCCCTAGAGCAGTGATTTTCAACTTTTTTCATCTCATGGCACACATAAACTATTATTAAAATTCTGCAGCACACCAAAACAATATATTATATTTTTTTTGCCTATCTGACAAAAAAAAATAGGTATAATTTTGATTCATTCACACCTGGTGACTACTGTTGTGTCAGCTGTTGCAATTTTTTTTAACTTGATAACAGCTAACACAGGGAAAAGGGGTCAGTGCCCTGACTAAATAAATAGTCAGGTATTGCATGTTGTAAAAATTCTTGTGGCACATCCATTGAAAGTCACTGCCCTAGAACACAGTAAATGACCAATATACTGTAATTTTTTATCTTTCTCTAAAATGATAAATTTTCCTCTCATCCCAAGATAGATCAATTTAAACACTAATAAGATGCCATTTATACCTACTTTATTAACAAAATTGATTAAAGTGACAATACCCACTGCTGGTAGGGTAGTTAGGAAACTTGACTGTTTATACTTTTGAAGGGGGTCAAGCAAATGACTTCAATGCTTAAAAAATTGGCTGGTTGAGAGCCACACAGAGATTTCAGAAAACATCCGTAGTCTTTCACACGAAATTCTTCCCCTGCTTATTTAGCCGAAGGCAGAGATTCCCAGCTTTCCTGAGAAACTCCGGGGCTGTCTCTTGAAGGTAGAAGGACACGTAGACTTTATTTTTGCTTCTTACCTATATTAAGTCTATGAGATATTTTGGGAGGAAAAGATTGTTCTTCCAAAGAAAAATATATCCCGTGGAAATGTACTTAAAGGCAATAATCCAATAGGAAAGAAGTTATAAATATAATTCATTTTAGTGAAGCAATAACTTGCATAAGATTGAAAAACGTAATTTGACTCAATATTCACTAGAACGTGAAATTTTTTTTTCAGAGATGATATACAAATGGCCAATAAGCACATGAAAAGATGCTCGACATCACGGATCATCAGGGGAACACAAATCAAAACCACCATGAGATACCGCCTCACACCTATCCGGGTGGATACTATCAAAACGCCAGAGAACAAGTGCTGGCGAGGATTTTTAAATGAACTGTTCACTTGAGAAAATGGCTTGCAATTTTTAAAAATGATCACTATGAAGACTATATTCCGACACAATACTGAAAATGTATGGAAGAGGAGGAATGGAAAGAATGTTAACGTTTTGATATTTATCACTGATTACATGTCAGACATGCAGCTGAATACTTATATAGAATGTGGGAGAGCCCGTGGTACACATTATGTGAAAGAACCAGAACCCAATACGCTATAAATCCATCTGCATTATAACTTTAACCATACTTTTTATGTTCGTGGGCAGGGACTGTAAGAGAACTTTAAAAAACAACACCTTGATTTTTTAGAAATGGAGAGGTGAATTGTTTTCTTTCTTTCATCTGTTTCTTTTTGGGTTCTTTAATATTGGTTTTGTAATAAAAGGAAATTACACCATACTCTGAGAAGAAATTTGTAATGAAGTGCCATAATTTTCAGGTTTAAAGAAAACAACCAAAGGGTTTTTCAGTTTTCAAAAAAAAACAAAAAACCAAAAACAAAAAAAAAAACCTCATAAACAGATGGCTGAAAATAAATCATTTGATATTAAAAATTTTTTTGTGGTTGCTATTATTTAAATTACTAGAGTCACACCAATTCCAAGTCTCCAAATAGACACTGAGAATTACAACAGCCTCCCATCATCCACCCCTGCCTTCCTTCAATCAGTTAGACTCAGAGCCAAAGTGACGTTCTTAAAACAAAAATCAGATTGTTCCGCTACCCTGAGGAAAATTTCCAGAGGCTTCCCATTGCACTTATAAAATAATCTGGGCATCTCACCATGCCCGTGGCACTCTACCTGGACCTAGTCCACTTTTCTCTCTCTCTCTCTCTCTCTCTACCTTACGTTGGGTTTCCCATGTTTCAGCCTCCTTCTTCTCTCCTATGACACCACTTCCTTTCACCTGAGAGCCTTTGCACTTCCTCTTTCACTGCCTTGAACGCTTTCCCTCCTCAGATTTTCTCTGAACTGGGTTCTTCTCATCTGTCAGATCTCCACTACAAATAATCACTGTGCTGTTGAACTGTTTCGATGCACCAGGCCCCCTATTCAGTGCTAATGATCAGCAGTTTAAAGAACCAGCCTCAGCACTTAAGGAGCTCAGGGTCTGGTGGACCATCAGGAAGTACAAAGACAAGTACCATCCCTGTGACACATGCATATGTGGTAGGTCCTGAGCAAACCAAAGGTGGGGGAGGGGAGGTGGAGCAACAGACCCATGCCTCACAGGATCATGGAAAAAATCCAGAGGTAGTAACGTCTAAGCTGAAAGATGAGCAAGAGTTAGCTAGAGAAGTGGTAGGTAGATCATTCCAGCCGCGGGAACCAAGAAAGAGTATGTCTCCGTTGGAAACAACAAGTGGTTTCCTCCTTTGGAGATGGAGAGGTGAATTGTTTTCTTTCTTTCATCTGTTTCTTTTTGGGTTCTGGATCCACCCAGAATTCTGTACACACAGGTGGAGGAACACTTAGTCATCTTATTTACGAGGTAGGAATTTAGGCATCTCAACCAAGAGTGCCATAGACACACAAGGGTCCATTGCCAAAAAACAATTACATACTGCTTTTCTCACAGCTCTACAATCACCCGATGCTGACCTCACTTTTTCCCCCAAGCTTCTCAGGAATTCTGTGGTGGAGCCTCTGATTGGGATCTCGACAGATCCCCTACTCCTTCTGGACTAATCGAGTGTGTAAGGGTAGTTCCCTCACCCAACCTGCCTCAGGGATAAGGAAGTCCAGAAGCCCCACCAGGATTTAGTGTTACGAGGAACACTCAGGACCCCAAGGGGCAGTGTTACGGAAAAAATGAAGCGACCAGACACTGAGGGGTTAGGAGCACGATCTTTATTTACGTGCACGGGCCCAGAGGAGACAAACTCCAAACTCTGAGCCCAGAACAATAGCCCCGCATTCCTTTTATGCTGGGCTAAGTGGGGGAGGGTATTGGGAGGCGTGGTATAGATTTGGCGCGAAAAGGGTTTACAGAGGTGAAAGAGAAGCATTTACATTATAAGTCAGGGCAATTAGCATTTCATCTTTGGTATCAGTCTTGACTTCCTCTACAGTATCAGGTTTGATTCTCT
>PVJD01011186.1:0-48023 GCA_004026545.1 Mormoops blainvillei | reverse complement strand
AGCACCTCTGCGCTCTGCTGCGAGCTCCGGGAGGGGAGCCCCAGCCTCGCCAGGTCGGCCAAGCGTGGGTAACCACGGAGAGCTGGACCGCGGGTGGGCGAAAGCGTCCCGAAGGGGCTGTCCCTGCCCGCCCCGCCCCTGAGATCAGTGTGTTACAGCCTAAGCCCAGGCCCCTCCCCTTCCGCTTCTGTGCTCCTTATCGGTTTAAGAGTTTGTTTTGCTTGCGTCTGTGTCGATGTTACCTTCCTCGTCTTTAAGGAGGGTTTTTATATGGTCTCTTGAGTTTCGGATTCCGATTCTCTAGCAGTTTCCCACCTGCTCCACTTCCCCTTGGGCTTTAGGGGCCGCGATTCTGGGGCTTCCTCTGAGATTACCTGCCGTGGGTCAATCACTGTATCTCCAGGGTTTGGTTTGGTTTTTAATTTTGTTTTTATTGTTTACACCACTGCAGTTGTCCCCATTTTTTCCGCCTTTGCCCACTTCCACCCAGCCCTCGCTCCCCTCTCCTTCAGGCTATCATCACACTGTTGTCTGTGTCTATGGGTTATGCGTATTTGATCACATGTAGAATCTAAGGAAAAAAATACACAAACAAAATAGAAACAAAGGCATGGACACATGGAAAAGACTGACAGCTGTCTGGGCAGAGTGGCGAGGGGGGACTGCATGAAAGAAGGCGAAGGGATTAACCAAAGAATATATATGGTTCCAGTTTTTAGAATACCTCTTCCATCTCAGTCTTCTGTAGGCAGATTTTCTTTTTTTTTAAATCCCCACCTGAGGACATTTAGTCATTGCTTTCAGACACAGAGAACATCCATGTAAGAGAGAAACATCGGTTGGTGGTCTCCTGTATGGGCTTCCACGAGGGATGGCACTTAAAACCTAGGCATGTGCCCTGGCCGGAATCGAACCCTGTGACCTTTTGGTTTTCAGGATGACACTCCAACCACCTGAAAACACTAGCCAGGGCTAGGCAGATTTTAACTTACACACATAACTGGTGATTTCTGGCAAAAAAAAAAAAAAAAAGTGAGGGACCAGAGAAGGCCAGTTAATCATCTGTGTGGGCAGGAATGGAGTGGCTTTGTGCTGCCCAAATGCAGATTAGCACACTTGTGCCGTGAACCACAAAGGCCTATTTTGGGAACAAATTTTGTTTTCCACCTGAACACCCAAAAATTCTGGTAAGGGAAGTGTGAGGACTTGAGAGACTGTACAATAAGACTTTTTCACAGTCCAGGAAACTGAGGCCCAGGGATGTTCATTGACTGAGGTTACATGCCAGCTAACAGGCCCTGCCTCATATCCTGCTGTGTCTGAGAACAGAAAAAAATAAAATGGGGAAAGAATGGAAGGTTAGGGACACTAATGCTCTTGGAATTTTAATACCACTAAAAGTAAAAGCACTTTTCAGAGCAAAAAAGGTGAAAAGGGTTTTTGCACAGAAGAGAGTTTGAGATGACTGGTGAAATCAAAGTCTTCTGTTAGATTAGATTAGAACCTTAGATTGTCATGGATTTGATGTTGGTGGGTTTTTTTAAAATACCCATATAAATCCTAATACTGTTTAATAAAATCTGATTTTCAAAAACTAGAAAGTCGGGCATGGCTATTTCCTGTGTGTACAGGTACAACAAACAGTATTGTAGAGATCAAATGTATTTTATATCAAATAGTTTTTGCCAAGGCTGTCAGTAGAGAAACCACGAAATTTCCAAGTGCCGAATGTTACTAGTAGAATGAGTACTGTCACTGAATTTTCCAGAATCAAGGAAACATTTAATCAAGAAATTGTAAGTTGATCTTTGAAATTTCATTCTGTATTTTTATTTTAGTCGGTAGAAAGTTATGAGAGATGAAAGAGAAAGAAGAAAGAAAGAAAGAAAGAAAGAAAGAAAGAAAGAAAGAAAGAAAGAAAGAAAGAAAGAAAGAAAGAGAAAGAAAGAAAGAGAGAGAGAGAGAGAAAGAGAGAGAAATGAAGGAAGGAAGGAAGGAAGGAAGGAAGGAAGGAAGGAAGGAAGGAAGGAAGGAAGGGAGGAAGAAATTTGCATCACCACTACAAAGTGGGTTCCTGTTGCTGTGAAATGTGTTCATGTTCCCTTTAGCTATTTGGGGAAAACAAAGTTTTGAGATGACCGATATGTCTAGAAGAAGTGTATTTCTCTTGAGAAAAATGGCCATTTCCCTAGTAGTTCAACTACATGCAGCATATTTTCTGCTCTTCCAGTAAATGTAGCTTTTTCTCCACATCGAATCAGTTGCCAGATCCTTTCACCTCTCCATGATATACCTCGTATTTGTTTTTTCTGTTTCCAATTTTTCCCTCTTATTTGCTCTTGCCTGGACATGTCAATGATTTTATAATTGATCTCCTCACATGTACTGTCTGAGTTTGAGCTTTTGAAAAACAATATGAGACTACACACATCCATGCCAATTGCTTGCTACTGAGGCACAGAAAATTTAAGGAGTACCAGTTGGATAAGGACAATAGAATATAAGGGTGGCTTAGGAAGGAGCGGTTTCTTCGTTATCCTTAGTATAGAGATCCCTTCGCCCTGTTTAGGTGGCCTGCGAGGAGACCCATATGTTTTGCATCATGCTGTTAGTCTATAGCCCAACCATATCCACTCTCTTCAGCCTTGACTTTTATTTAAATATTATTTTTTCAATTACAGTTTCTATTCAATAATTTTTATTAGTTTCAGGTATATAACTGTCCCCCCAATATTTCAAGTACCCAGCTGGTACCATACATAATTATTACAATATTATTGGCTATGTTCCCTATGCTGTACTCTACATGCTCATGACTATTTTGTAACCACCAATTTGTACTGCTTCTTAGTCCCTTCATCTTCTTCACCCAGTCCCCCAGTCTTCCTCCCCTCTGGCAACTATTACTCTGTTTGAAACCAGAAAAGTCTGCATTCATGCTGCTTGTCATTACCAGGACCAATAAGTAGAGACAGTGATTGAATCTTTATGCATGCTTTATTCAGTTGCTGGCGATTTGAGAAGATGGTGGGTTATGTACCTATAACCATCTCAATATCTCATCTCAAGCCAACCTTTTTATAAAGAGAAGAAAATAGTAGGTAAGGGGCTTGGAAAAAACATTTAGTTATATAAGAGTTAGAGTCTGGCAGCAATTTTCCTAGTATTTCATCATCTGCCAATCAACAATTCTTTATCTCAAGTACATTCTGTCCCTGGAACACAATAGCTGGCAGAACCCCTGGGGAAAAAAGGTTGAATTGCTTGTCAACCTCCTAGAGTTACATAGGCCTTGCATTCCAGTTTCCTGGAATAACAGCTTTCCATGTGCATTAATCACTTAAGCTTATGGGCTATAGCTACAGCTAAAATCTTTAACTCTTGAGTTCCCTTATCACATTCTTTGTATCTATGAACCTGTTTCTATTTCGTTTATTCTGCTACTTAGATTCCAGATGTAAGTGAAATTTATTTCACTTAGCATAATACCCTCCAGCCTTTACTTTTATTTTTTTTAAAGATTTTATTTATTTATTTTTAGAGATAGAGGAAGGGAGAGAGAAAGAGAAGGAGGGAAACATTGATGTGAGAGAAAATCATTGATCGGCTGCCTCTTGTATGCACCCTGGCCTGGACTGAACCCACAACCAGGGCATGTGCCCTGACCTGGAATCGAACTGGCAAACTTTCACTTTGTGGGATGATACCCAATGAACTGAGCCACACACCAGTTGAGGCCAGCCTTTTCTTTTAAATGCAGCTATTTATAACTCTTAGAAATTGCAGCATAAATGGAAACAGTTGTACTATTGATGCACCCAAGATTTAGATACACAAATAAGTCTTATTTGTGGTATGGGCTGAAAAGATGTTCCTCCCTCTTAAGGTTGCTCCTTAGAAATTAATCTTTGGGCTTCTGCTTTTAAATATATACACACTATCTTCATAGGCAATCATACTACACTTTGCTAAAAAATGGAAATTTCTCAAACACAGTTCTTATTGACACTCTTCATTCTTCATGGAATAATAAAGAAATTCTGTTACCTAAAATGCAAAGTCCTACACAAGCTGATCTCAATCTAATATTCCAATAATCTTCCACAAATCCTTTTTGGAACAAAGCAAGATATAAATATATGAATGAACAAATAATGTACCAACCTTCTTTGCAACGGCCTCCCTGCCATGGGTAGAACATTGTAAGCTCTCTTCTGTTTCTGCAACTCTTTTCTTTCTCATAATGCCTTCTACCAATGCCAACCCACATTTTTATGTCTTTGCTTTAAAAACTAGGTTCAGCCCTGGCTGGGTAGCTAAGTTGGCTGGAGTGTTGTCCCATACACCCAAAGGTTGCAGGTTCAATCCCTGGTCAGGGCACGTACGGGGGGAACCAACTGAGGTTTCTCTCCCTCCCACGCTCTCTCTCTCTCAGATCAATAAACATAACCTTGAATGGGGGCGGGGAGAAGAACTAGGTTCAAACTCACATCTCCCTTCCAGTGTTTTTTGACTGCCCCAACCCATCATATGACTTTTATTTTGGTTCGAATCACTATGATGATTGTAACCTTTATTCTTTATCTCTCCTTCCTATCATTCTCCAAGTTTTAATGAGTCCCTTGTCACTGTGTCCAAGAATTGCTCAGCCATTGGAAGTTTTTTAAAAGATTTTATTTATTTAGTTTTAGGGACACGGGAAGGGGAGGGAGAAAGAGCGTGCACCCTGGGTCCCGACCTCTGAAGGCAATGGAAACATGGATCGGTTGCCTCCTGAACGTCCCCAACCAGGGGACCTGGCCCACAACCCAGTCATGTGCCCTGACTGGAATCAAACCTGAGGCTTTTCTGTTCGCTGGACGATATCCAACCCACTGAGCCACACCAGTCAGGGCTGGGAGTTTTTGCTATTTTTACCCAGATGGCCAGACCCTTGAGTGTTAATGGCACATTATTCATTCATCACTGAAAACTTGTCCCTTACATCACTCGCATTAAGGCCTTAGTCACCTGAAATCATAGAGGGTCAGCAAAGCAACTAGGCATCACACTTTCATTCCCGTGCCCTCCATCATCCCAGAACTTTCTCCTTAGAATGTAGCCATGATAGGTCTCAGAGTTTTCACACCAGTTTCACTCTTGCCACCAATCTGCATAACCACCAGATTGAAAATGTTAATAGCAGGCTTAGATAGTTGAAAGGAGCCATACACAGATACCACGTGGGTAAATCATGCAAGATCTATCTAAATAAACACAAGGAAGTTGACCCGGTTAGAGCACACAATAGAAAACTTGCTTGATAATATTAGATCAGTGTATGAGATTGTAGCACCCTCGTAGGAGATTTTCCTGTGGACACATGTTAAGTTTGAGTGAGCAAGGGTCCCATCAAATCTCATACATTTCAGAGGCAGATTTAACGGCAGGTGCACCGGGCGTGCGCCCTGGGTCCCGACCTCTGAAGGGCCCTGCAAAACCCCAACTTTACACTTTTTTCTAATGATACCAAGTTTGGTTTCATATGTGCAATTTTAATTATGTACAAGTTTACAAACGGTGGTAAAACCTGATAGTATGTTTATATTTGCTTATTTTCATTATTTCATTACTACACTGCATACTATACACATACTACGCTGCATAAGCCCCATGCGGCTGCTCATCGGAGCAATAGAATCGTATTTGCTACTTTGTACTTAGGAAGGTTCTCCTGCAGGGCAGACTTACAATATCTGCAAATATGCAGGGATGTAAATTAGTTTGTGGATATGTGCTTGTTTCATTTACGGTTTTAAAAATGTGTATTTTTAAACATGTATTTTTATTTTCCCTGTCTCTCTCTTTTTTTTAAGGGGCCCAGTATTTTCTTCCGGAGGCCTGAACCGACCTTTACCCGCCTCTGGCGCTGTGCAAAGGTACACTTAGTTCTGAACATCTTATCTATTGTTCTCAATCTCATCAGTTATCCTAGCTTGTGTCAAACACATTCATAAGTCAATTCCCATGAGCAATAACAAAAGTCTACTATCCATATGTCTTTGGGGACGGGAAATTTGTCAGACCTTTAGGCTGACCCAGGGCACATTCTGTGTAAGATTCATGATCCTGTAGCAGTTGGTACTTTTCCCTGTGTCACCCAGGGTTTGTTACCTATAGTGTCATTTATTATTTTTTTGTAAGATTTATATAATCAAATAAGTAATATGGTCTATACATTTGGCATCTATAATGCCTAACTTACCGTACTGCATTTAAAAATGTCATTTCAAGGCCCTGGCCAGGTAGCTCAATTGGTTAGAGCATCATCCTGATACAGCCAAGGTTCCAGGTTTGATTTCTGGTCGGGGCACATACAAGACTCAACCAGTGAAGGCATAAATAAGTGGAACAACAAATTGATGTTTCTCTCTCTCAAAAAAATTTAAATAAAATCAATATCTTTTAAAAAATAGAAATGTCATTTTATCAAGCGTTTGTTGAGCAGTTACTGAGCTTCAGGCACTATAATAAATGCTAGAAATACAAATAGACTATGACTGCATCTGTGGCCTGGAAGAATTCAGCATTTTAGCAAGTCAGACTGTAGCAGCCACGAAGATGCACTTCTCAGCACCCCCTACAGGAGAGAATCTGCCGCTCCCTGCAGTGATCAGACTAGCCCCTTGCCTCCCTTGCCTTTGGGATCCAATGCAGCATTTGAGCTGAGGTCGAGCGCTCCTCCAGTAGCTCCCAGTCAATGACTGGAAATGGTAGTGGTCCTAGGCCTGACCATCTTTTCCTAAAGCGGGGGCCCTCCGCAGGGATTCTTTGTGCTGCGTTTCCCCAGTGGCCTCACCAAGACTTCCTTAGGGCTGCCCTGAGGCCGGAAGCTCTTCCCACCCAGTTCTTCCTCCTTCTCTTTTTCCATCCGGGTATCGGTGTGCACCGTGGTGTAAAAGCTTTTCCTGCAGACTCCTGCTCCTTCTTTCCTTATGTTTCATAAACTTTACCCCTCATAAATTTCAGAGTACCTGAACTAATAACACACAGACACGCCAAATAATTACAGCAGTCCCCCCCCTTATCTGCAGTTTCACTTTCTGTGTTTTCAGTTATCCGCAGTCAACCATGGTTTGGAAATAGTAAATGGAAAATTCCAGAACAAACAATTCATAAGTTTTAAATTGCATGCTATCTGAGTAGCGTGATAAAATCTCATGATAACCCCTGACTGGTATAGCTCAGTTGATTGAGCGTTGTCCTGCAAAGCAAAACAGGACCGGTTTGATTCCTGATCAGGGCACATGCCCAGGTTGCAGGTTGGGTCCCCTGTAGTGGTTCGTATGAGAGGCAACTAATTCATGTTTCTCTCTCACATCAATGTTGCTCTCCCTTTCTTTCTCCCTCCCTTCTCCTCTCTCTAAAAATAAATAATAAATAGAATCTTTTTAAAAATCTCATGATAAAATCTCTCACTCACCTGCTCCATCCTAGCCAGTATGTAAATCATCCCTTTTTCTATTGTCTCTACACTGTTAATGCCCAGAGGCAGATTAAGGTCCTTTGAGGCCCCGGGCACAGAAGAAAATATTGGACCTCTTAAAAAAAGAGAGAGACAGGGAAAATAAAAATACATGCCCTCAGAAGTCGGGACCTCGGGCACCCACCATGAAATCCACCTCTGTATATGCCCCCTGCCCCTTAGTCACTTGGTAGCCATCTCAGTTTTCAGATCAGTAATCAGAGAGGGGGGGTCACACTCACATGACTTTGATCGCAGTGCATTTTTATAATTTTTCTATTTCATGATTAGTTATTGTCAATTTCTTACTATACCTAATTTATAAATTAAACTTTATCATAGGTATGTATGTATAGGAAAAAATATAGTATATACAGGGTTTGGTAGTATCCAGTTTTCAGGCATCCACTGGGGGTCTGTGAAGCATGCCCCATGGATAAGAGGGACAACTATATAAAAAGATATGATAACTATTTTTTCTGGTGTTGCCAACTAATGCATCATATTTATTTATTCTTTTTACTTTTTGAGCTCCTCTTCACCCAATACATGAAAATATAGCATTCTTATACCTATAGTTGACATTTTTTTTTTGCTTGAAAATGACAGAAGGTTATATGGATGACCTTTAGGAAAATGCTTTTTGAATGAATACAAATAAAGCAAAAGTGACTTGGGTATAACAGGAATTAAGATTGTACCACTACTTTTGGAAAATGTGCTTCGTGTGTAAAAGAAACATAAGTAATGCAGCCACTAAATTCATATAAAAAATGAATTTATACTGTTCATTTGTTCTGGGTGATTTCTCCACAATTTAGTTGTAATTCCAGATTGATCCTGGGAGGATGTCAGTGAGGCTTCCATTCACTCCTCTGCCATCTTTCCCTCTCTTCCCTTGCATGTTCTTAGTGCCTTTTTTCCTATGGAATACATATTTATATAATCATATATATTAATGGATTGTTGGGCTGTACCACGTGCCCAACTCACTTGTTGGTCTTATCTATCTAGTACGTTGTGCAGCAATGAAACAGTGAATCTCCCACTCAGATGAGTAGAATGGAAGGACAAGTGTTCCACTGAAATATGGTGTACCTATCATTTTGTTGGGTATTCCAGATTGTACATAAATTTATACAATAACATAACAACGTATTGCCTCAAAATGCTACATGAACCTGAACCTAAATTAATAAATAAAGATCAAAGTTTTTAAAAATGTCAAATATTACCAGTAACTTTATTTTCTTTGGTCTAGTCAATATATATTTTGGTATGAACATTGCAAAAATGCAAAAACAATACTAATGATATATACGCTTAGGTAAGAAGTGTGTGACTCAGATAACTTAATTTCAATTCATTTAAATCTAGAGCTAAGTCCAAACAACTTTAGAATGTTAAATAAGTAATATAACAAAAATCTAGAGGAAGTAGGAGAAAGCATAAGACCAATTTATTGTTGATAAACAAGAGTGAATCAGTATTTGTGTGTGATTTTATACATGGAGTTCAAACAAATGACTCAGTCTTCACTATACTTTTTATTACTCATTGAAGGAATTTTAGGCTATATCTTTTATATCAAAGAAACATTTATCCAAAACTTAATAATTCTGTCAATTTTATTTCCATTTCCTATTCTCCCCCTACTGTTAAATCCAGATAAAGCTAACTTTATTACTCTAGTAAAAGCACTTATTATTAAGACTCCTTTTAACAAAACTTTTAAAGTCTGTCTTTTCTAACTTATATAGTTGGGATGATATTTACCTGATATTAAGGATGGATATTTCTAATTGGTGTGATGATTATTTTGCCTTTCTTTTGTACTTCAATGTATTTTTGACCTGTTCAACACAATGAGTATTTGTTATTGTAATTGAAAAAAATTTAAATATGAATTCATTTACAGTGTCTACTTTATGAAGTTTAATTTTAATATATTTCAACAAGTAGCAACATTTTAATAGACGAATGGGTTGAAGAGATCATAGTAAAATTCTAAGTACTTTATTTCAGTTAAATGATGGATACATGTTGGCACTAAATAGGACATACAAATGAGAAAATAAGTGCATGATTATGTTTTTGAAAAACTGGCTATAGAAATTTGGTGAATAGACATTTACATGAACTAGAGTTGAATATTGGAATTTCAAAGATTATTGATCACCCCCTGCATTGTTTGAAAATCAGTGATCTCAGTATCATGTCAGCCATGTGGCTTCTGGGACGGGGTTATCACAGGAGCAGGGCCCACTGACCTGAGAAGCTGAACCGCAGGATGTCTCCACGCAGTTAAGAAATGGAAAAAAAGAAACCACTGCTTCCCAGCAAGTAAAAAGAGAGAGTTATAAGACTAATCTTACCATTTTCTTTTTAGGGAAAAATAAGGGAGATGCAGTTTTGAATATAATCAAATGGAATGGGGGTGGGGTATTTCGACAATCTACTGAGCAGCTAAAAATGTGCGATTTCAGAAATGCATGAGCTCTTACCTGCAACACAGAGCTAGCACCGAGCTTTCAGGGCGTTACTCCATACCTCTCGATGCAATTTTGTTTGATGAAGAAACATGTATCTTTCCAGTTTTATTTTCTTTTATTTCCAAAATAGGGCATGAATCCTTCTCAATCTTGAAATTAAATGCTTAAAATTTAATATATTATTTTTATTTTTATTGAATTTATTGGGGTGACATTAGTTAATAAGCTATACAGGCTTCAAGTGTACAATTCTATAATACATCATCTGTATCTTGCCTCATATGTCCACCAGCCAGAGTCAGGTTTCCTTCAGCCAACATTTATCTCTTCTCTACCCTCTTCCTTCCCTCCCTAGTCCCCTTTCCCACTGGGCATCGGCACACTGTTGTCTGTGGGATTCTCAGCTCTCTTAATTTTTTTTAAATGCTGAGTTTGTTTATTCTTAGAGGAACTTTCAAATTGTCACTATTACATCCTCTATTAATTTTGTTTTAACATCTTTCAGAATTAATCAGTTAGAAGACCTGTGCGGCCATGGCGAGCTCTGGCGTGAAACCAAAATCAATAAGTCGTGCCAAAAAATGGTCAGAAGAGATAGAAAATCTGTACAGATTTCAACGAGCAGGGTATCGGGATGAAATTGAATATAAACAGGTGAAACAAGTTTCTATGGTGAGTTTTATGCTTCTACAAACCTGAACTCAAAATGAGTTTGTTAGATGGGGAAAAGTATGAAAATGAAACAAAGAACCAGAGAATAACTGAAAGGGAATTGTTCTCCAACTCTTCCATTTTACTGAAGAGGAGAATAAGCCCAGAAGAGAGACTTTTAGGCAGACCGGGGAAGAAGCGGTTCCTCAGTATGCAAATACCAAGGGTTTTATGGAACAACTGTGCTCTGCTAAACACCAGTTTCCTTATAATTTTGACCACGAATTGTAAACAGGTTAAATTCTGTTTGTTATGGCGATTATGGGTGACAAAAAACCATCAGAGGACAACTCCTGACTTTGGTTGTGCTTCCCAGGCTGTCTTGAGAGATTAGAGACATGACTTGGCTGCACAAAGACTAGACCAGAATCTAGACACGGCACCAGTTTATAGCGGGATCTGTAAGGAATAACGAGCTGACACGAAGCACTCACCCTTGTAGGGGCAATATTAGTGCTACTGCTCTCCCTGCCTCAGTGGACGTGGACTTGAGGACCATACCACTCGTGTCTGTATTATCTCAGGAGTGAACTTTTCCCAGATTGAATGGGGATGATTAAGTGAAAAGCTCAATGGGAAAAAAGTATGAAATAGCAAAGATGTTGATAAGTGCAGAACCAATATAGCTGTTTGGAGGCTCTGTCCCCGAGGAAGTGGCTATGGATGTTCTGTAGAAGCAGCAGTGTGTGTCCTGTTTCTTCACTGCATGAGATGGTGTTCAAGACCCTAGTAAATGAGAAAGAATCTGCTACTGGCCTCAAGAAGAACAGGGCTGCAATGGTGCCTTGAGAACGCCTTCCTCTGCTGAGGGGCAATGAGACCTATAGAAGACGGGCTTGGTCTAAGTGATAGAATTTATGACTTTTTTTAATGCCGTATGCCAGAGAGCCTACCAAGGTTTATCAGATATGCTGCCACCTACTTTTGCTAATTCCTAAGCAAATGAGACAACAGAAGAATGAAAATGTGCAGTTGGGAATAAAGAATGTGTATTCCTTTATATTTATATTCCCCTTGAAAATTATGATTTACAAGAGGGGACTATGACACGTGAAGTTGCCTGGGTGGATGGGGTTGGAGAACAGGATTTGGTTTTTCTAGACCGTGAACCCTGCTTAACAGGTTTTTGATAATGAGAGTACATCTCACAAAACTCAGAAAAAAAAACCCAAAACATATTCAAGAAATACACTGACCTGATTAAGAGGTCATAACATGAATCTGCAGAGGAATGGGAGAAAAGTGTCCAAACTAGATCAGGCCAAACAATAAAGTAAACCAACCAATAAGATGTATGAGAAAGAATAATGGGGGGAGAAGAAGTTTGAAGTAAGAGAAGTTTGCTGAGGACTATATTCATGACCTCAAATTTCTATCAAAAATTGAATTTCAAGGTAAACTTGAGATGTAGATGTGAGGAAATATATGTGGCCCTTAGATATATGGGGTCTAGCTGCTTCTGCTAGTCACTCTCGTGTCTCAATAGTCAGCCCAGGGGCTTTCAGAATGGGGTCTGGGCTTAGTACTAATTCCTTCGGGGTTAATTACTTTTAGAAGTTAGGGAGTAAAAACATTTGAAGTCATCTGTAAATGTAAGAATAAAGTCTAGAGTCCTTTAAGAATAAAGTTTAGAGTGTTGTAAACTTAAGAATAAGATTTAGAGTATCTTGGCCACTGAGTAGGAATTTATACCTAAAAATTGGAATCTAGAGAGAAGCACCAAATTAGTTGTTTTGCCATAAAAGGATGCAGCTTTAGAAGATGTATTTGGGGGGCGGGGGGGGGGGAGTTGAATACTCTCTAAGAGCTCAAGTATTTTAATTTTACACTTTAACTTTTTCATGTGAGTTATACTTTTAACTATTTGATAGTAAAATATTATATAAAATAAAACCACACAGCAATGCTTGTACTCTGGTTTTTGACATGTAGGTGGATCGTTGGCCAGAGACTGGATACGTGAAGAAACTCCAGAGAAGGAACAATACTTTCTATTACTACAACAAACAGAGGGAATGTGAGGACAAGGAAGTCCACAAAGTGAAAATCTATGCTTACTAGGCCTTTGTTCTTTGTTACTTGTCATTGTCTTTTAAGATTTCATTGGTAATTCTACATCATGTAAATGTCATTTTACAAAATAATTCAAGATACAGACTTCAACGGAATGTTCTGAAACACAGAAGCCATGAAACTTGGTACCTATTAACCATCCTGTTCTATTCTAAAATATAACAGCAGAAGCATTAAAGTTGTACCTGTCTTGGTCCTGTTCTTTTTGATTGTTTCAACTGTGGTAAAATAACCATCATGCACAGGAAAAAGCCCCACTGGAAACCCTTCTACTGTTCAGGCATGTTGTGGATAGGCTACTGCTCTCAGCCTTCACCCCAGCCTTCACCACTTTCCAAGCCCATCACTTTGAGCTGTCAGATCTATATTATGCAGCCTGAGGGCTTTCCCTTGCCTCAGGAGTCCTTTGCCTCTTGCTGAGTAGACCTGAAATGCCAAGGGATGAAGGCCCCTGGGAGCAGCCTTTAGCCAATGACCGACCAGTGGAGAGGAGGTAGATAAATGCCCAGCAACCTGGCACCTCGGGAGGAATCCATCTCAGGGGTAAGTTTTACACTGTCATCCAGTTTCCCCAACGGAACTAAGCTCAGTCACCTGAAGCTGTATCAGACCTGGTAACATCAATCATTGGTTGTCTTCCTTCCCTGCTAGTTCCCCCATGCCTGCCAAGGGCTCTTACACTCCCGAGTCACCTCCTTATATACCTTATCCCAGGGTTGGTTCCTAGGTCCCCCACCTGGGCAAATTATGCCCCAGTGCTGCCCAGAATCGCTGCGTGCTAATGAGTGAGAAAGGCAATAGTTAACCTCTAAGACTTGAAGAGTCCCAAATTAGGGACTCTTGAGTGCTTCGAGATTAAATGGGTAAAATATATCCTTTTTACTTAATTCTTTTGTCACCGATAAGATTTTTTTAAATTTGTTACCATTTACAAGTTATGACCTTTCATAGATTTTTTTGGAGAGGAGACACATATCCATCAATTAATTCAACTTTGGCTCCAGAACTACGGCCACATGATGAT
Source organism: Mormoops blainvillei (assembly GCA_004026545.1). Taxonomy (NCBI): domain Eukaryota; kingdom Metazoa; phylum Chordata; class Mammalia; order Chiroptera; family Mormoopidae; genus Mormoops; species Mormoops blainvillei. Next base: position 34,219 of record PVJD01011186.1, on the reverse strand, counting down.
GAGTTTTCCCAGTTCAAAGCTGTCCTCCTTCAGCATTTTTTCCCTTTGAACAAACACATCATTAGACAAAAATAAATTGGCACGCCTCTTCTGTGCCTTCTTCAATGTTGCTTGGGATCATCTCCAAAGACATCTACATCCTTACCCCAGGAACCTATGGATGCGGTACCTTAACATGGCAAAACAAACTTTGCAAATGTGATAAGGAACCTGAGAGGGGGGAACTATCCTGGAATATCTGGGTGGGGCGAATGTAATCACTTCCATTGGTGATGGAATCAGAGGTCTGAGGGACGCAAGGAAGGAGCCAAGTGCCAAAGGCTGCATGAAGCCTCTAGAAGCGAGAAAAGGCAAGAAAATTGATTTTTTTCCCCTAGAGTCATGAGAAGGAAGGCAGCCCCAACAATACCTTGTTTTTCCGACTTCTAGCCTCCAGAACTAAGAGAGAATAAATTCATGTTGTTTTACACTATTCAGATTGTGGTAACTTGTCATAGCTGCAATAGGAAACATATACAGATGAAATTTCCTTCCAAACTTTTGCCAAATCCTTGTGCATACTAGGTAATTCTTGAGAAGTGGCAAAAATCTAGGCCACACATTATTTTATAAATACTTTTATAAATATATAAATTAACATTTAATGAAATAAATTTATTGTATTTCATAGACATTTATTCAACATTTATTAATTCAAATTTGACGTTTTCTTTTTAAATAACCATTTTTAAATTTTATTTATTTATTTTTAGAGAGAAAGGAAGGGAGGGAGAAAAAGAGGGAGAGAAACATCAATGTGCGAGAGATACATTGAGCAGTTGCCTCTCGCATGCCCCCTACTGGGGATCTGGCCCGCAACCCAGGCTTGTACTCTGACTGGAAATTGAACCAGAAACCTGTCGGTTTGCAGGCCAGCACTCAATCCACTGAGCCACGCCAGCTGGAGCCAAATTTGCAGTTTTCCATTTGTAGCTTGGAGCTCATAGTTTTACTCTGCTTTTTTTTTCTTTTTTAAATTTCAGGTATTTTCATGGGTCCTTGAAAAGCAATGAGGTCTTAGATTTTATGAGAATGGGCCCAGTGGATACCATGTTATCACCTGTTTTAGGCTGAACTGCATCACCTAAAAAGATATGTTGAAGTCCTAAGCCCTATGCCCTATGAATGTGACGTTATCTAGACATAGGGTTTTTGCAGATGAAACCAAGTTAAGATGAGGTCGTATTGGATTAGGTGGGCCCTAACTCCAATTACTGGTATCTTTATAAGGAGAGAGGGAGATTTGAAGATACAGAAGACATGGGACCATGTGAAGGAGGCCATGTGACAATGCATACAGAGACTAGAGTGATGTAGCTGCTAGCCAAGGACCTTCCGGGATTACCAGCAACCTCCATGAGCTAGGAAGAGACAGGAAGGATTCTTTATGGCCATTCCAACACCTTGACTTCAGACCTCAAGCTTCCAGAACTGTGAGAGAATACGTGAGTGTCGTTTAAGCCTCCCAGCGTGTGGTACGTTGCCACAGCAGCCCTGGGAGACCACTACCTCATCTCTATGGCCAGTGCCCCCAGTGGATGCTGGGACAATGGGCCTGATTCTTCTTTCCACCTCATGATTTGCACACTGTTTGGAATGATGAGCCAGATAATGAGAAAAACCTTCCCGGCCTGTGGTTGCAGGTTAGTCTTCACACGTTACAGCAGTGTTTTCCATAACACACACAGGTCGCCACTCCGTAGCACCTTGAATCTCCCCATGGCCGTCACATTGGAGTTACCTAGGCACCCTTTAAAAACATGGGTGCTAGGCCCTGATCCTCGGGGAAGCCACGGGGCATCTGCATTTTTTCAGAGCACTGCAGGTACTTCTCATGCGCAACCAGGACTTCAACAAATCCCTGGACTGGTGGTTCATCCAATCAATATACAGAGTCACACCATCAGTTTCTTTTAAAAAAAATTAAGTAGAAACGAATACATGTTAGGATTGAGCTGTAATGTGAAATGTATTTCTTTCTGACATATGTGTCAAGTAAAATATCTTAAAAACCACTGCTTGGGGAAATTCAACCTCACTCTGATTTCGATCGGGATCCTGGAAGGAGGGTGGTGCCACCCTTTGAGCCCAGATTCTCATATATACCCCACCCCAGGCCAATCAGGGGGAATGCTTGGAACCCTTAAACACTGCAGCCTTGCCCCGGCCGGTAAGCTCAGTTTGTTAGAGCGCTGTTTGGTAGCAAAAGGTTCAAGGTTTGATTCCTGGTCAGGGCGCATACCTGAGTTGTGGGTTCAATCCCTGATCCTTGGTCTGGGCATGTGTGGGAGGCAGCCAATCGATGCTTCTCTCTTGCATCGATGTTCCTCTTGCTCCTTTCCTCTCTCTCTAAAGAAATGAAAAAATGTGCTTGTGCGAGAATTGAAAAAAAACAACACCACAGCAACCTCCATGCCCTTCTTCTCACTACCCTTCTCTACCCCTCACTCTCCATTCTTAGCAAGTCACTGATGCCCTTGAAAGGTGGCTAAGAAGGGCAAGCTGGCCAACAGAGAAGAGATAAGGGTCAAGTGGAAGGCAAGGGGCTCCCCCGAGAGGGAGCCACGTGCCCGGCTGCCCTGTCCTTTATCCTGCCTCACTCTGCTCCAGACACACCAAGGAAGCCCCTACCCCCTGGCATATAACTTCGCCTCCAGAGGTTCAAATGTCTCTGTTTAAACAACAGCTTTCCAGAGAGATGCCTTCTCTGACTGCAATACAAATCCCATCTTCTCACTCTCTCACCCTGTGTATCTTTCTTGCCTACTATCTGATTTTACCCCCACTGGAATCTAAGTCCCATGAGAGCAAAGCTTTGTGGTGCACACCACTGGAATCCTTGGAACGTAGCACTTTGGGACATGGGAGGTTCTCAACGAATGTTTGTTTTTAAAAATTCTTTTGCAGTTATTTATTGTATATATTTTATAAAGTGTATAATATTTAGTTCAGTAGTATGTGCGTATAATTTATAAAATAATACGTGCATTTATATATGCAGAATAGTGCTCAGAAGTTTTTTAATGAGTTTATGATAAAAACTGTGGAGGCAACTGGTCCTAAAATATATCGTTTATGAGGATGGGAACCGCATCTGCTTATTCCATTTTCCCATCATCTAATACATCTTCAATATGATATTTTTAAATAAATAAATGCAGCAGACTTACCATTTATTGAGTACATATTATATTCTCTAGACATTAACTAAGCTCCTATTATGCAATCGTTTCTTTAATGATTTTTTAAATTTTAAAATTACAGTTGACATATAATGTTATATTAGTGTCAGATGTATAACATAGTGATTAGATATTTATATAACTTACAAAGTGATCACCCCAATAAGCCTAGTAATCCTTTGACACCAGACATGGTAATTATAATATTATTGACTATATTCCCTATGTTGTTCTTTACAACCCCATGACCATCTTTATAACTGGCATATCTTGATCACGCCCCCTTTTTTACCCATCCCCTCCAGGGCCCCTCCCACTGGGCAACCATCAAAATATTCTCTGTATATATCAGTTTGTTTCCATTTTGTTTGTTCATTTATTTAATTTTTTAGATTCCACATATAAGGGAAATCAAATGGTATTTGTCTTTCTCTTTGATTCATTTTTCTCAAGCAAGAAAAATGATCCCTCCCTCTGCACACATCCTCCTCACTGCCTCACTAGTTCTCTATCTGGTACCCACAGGACCGTCCCCTTGCAATGGAGTGCTTGGCTGTATGGCAGAGGAGGGGCTGTGAGCTCTTCATGGGCTGGCTCCCTAAAAATGGTCTCAGCAAGAACAGGGATTCTGAGAAGCCCCCATCTACCCCCTGAGAGGGTTAGATGCCATCGCTGCCTACTTTCGGCATGCCCTGGGACCCTGAGGTCCCCTTGTCACAGGAAAGAGGTTAGAGCTAAGAGAAGAAGATGTCAGGTTCAGGCCGGTGACTCTAAGAGCCCCTACCAAGCTCTACCAAGAGGAGAAACATATACATTCCCCAGGTCTGGGAATTTCTTCTGGCTGCACCTCTCATTCTTTGCTTTGAATTGCCTCCCGCTCCCCTGGATTTGAATCCACATTCTTCTCTCTACACTGATGGCTTTTTGGATTGTGGGTCTGGTTCTTCAACTGAGAGTATCTTTTTTCCCCTCAAGATGCTGCTTCTCGATTGCCCCATGGCACCATGCGCTGCCGCCTGAGGGCTGAGGCTGCCCCAGACCCTGAGCATTACCAGGGCCTCTGATACTGTGATGGAGCCTAGGCCTTCCTTGTCCAGGGGGAAGAAGGGACAGGGGGCTAGACCCTAAGCCCATGCTGCTAAAGAAATTGGAAACCCTCGTAGGCCCTGCGATGGCTAATTTTATGGTCAGCTATGGGGTGCCAAGATATTTGTTCAAAATTTATTCTGGTGTGTCTGAGAGGATGTGTTTGGATGATATTAACATATGAAATGGTAGAATGAGTAAAGCAGATTGCCCTCCCTAACGTGGGTGGGCCTTGTCCAGTCACTTGAAGGCCTACATAGAACAAAAGGCTGCCCTCCTGTGGGGAAGGAGGAACCCTTCCGCCTGACTTCCTGAGCTGGCACAGCAGCCTTTTCCTGTCTTCGGGCTGGAGCTAGACCTTCAGCTCTCCTGGCTCCGCCAGCTGCATATCATGGGACCTGTCAGCCTCCACAAAGGCCTGAGACAATCTCTTATATCTCCTGTTGGTTCTTTTCTCTGGGAAACCGCAGCTAATACAACCCTCCTAGGACCACAGTCCAGTTTCAGGAAGAACACTTAGGAAATTATTCTGAGCAGAAAAATTAAAAGTCATCTGCGGTTCCATTCCCAAACACAATGTATTACAATTTTGGTATATTTCTTTCTGATCAAAAGGACTATAGCTAAAATTTGAGACTTGCAAATTCTCACGGTAACCCGCTAGGGGTTCAGCAACTGGCTCCAGGTCACATAGCTGGCCTAAAGTTAGGACCAGGTTATGGACCAGACATCTTGGGCTCAAAGCCCTCACTATGTACCCTTTTTATTTATTCTAAACTATAGCTACCTCAATATTTTGTGGGGAGGAAATATATTTTAATAATGCTTAATTTTGGTATCATGTCTTTTACAGAATGATTTTTAGCAGTTTACCAAATTCCCTTATATTATTGTACACAATCTATAAAACAAGGATGAAAACTGTTGCCACTAATGAAAATCCTCCAACAGCGCCGTCTGGAGACCCACTGCTGACAACTGCCCGCCATCTTTATCCCATGGCCTTATTGCGCTGAAGGTAATAGGCAGTTTGTGAGTAGCCCAGTGTGAGACTTCTTGACCAGGCACAAATAAAACACACAAAATGAAAACCACGCCACAGAATTTTTTGACTTGCTATTCAAAATGCTAGAAGCACAAGGTTTCTCAAAATTGTCATTTCTGGCACAGGAAGTGATTTCTGAAGTGGTTCTCAGAGGGCATGAAAATCAAATCTAGCAGGTATATTGCTAGAAATCAGTGGTTTTCGAATTTATAAGGTTTATAAATTTGGAGTTCTGGGCAAGCTTAATCAAGATTCTGGGTGACTGTAAACATAAAATCCTTTTATGACTGCAAATCTAGGCATATAAGCATGGCTGATTCCATTCTTTCCTTATCATTATCAGCATATATATAGTAACAAAGGCATAGGCAGTGAGGAAAAAGGGAGGGAGGGATAAAGGAAGAGAAGAGAAAGAGAAGGAGAGACACGGAGAGGAACACACACACGAAGAATAGCAAGGTGGAACTCGAGGAAAATCTCCTTGAGATGGGAGCCAGTTGGCTGTTGGATGAGAACCTGGATGTCCCCACCCTCTTAAGTCATTTGGAGGCAGATGGACGCCCATGGCCATAAGGACAGTATAGACCTTTCATAACTCAAGCACGGTTGCCTCTCCCAATTAATCCTTAGTATGTGCCACTATTAGGAGACAAAGGTGTTGAAATGTCGACACCACCCATCCAAGGAGCCTCCTAGGAGGAAAGGGCAGTCTCTATGTTTTTTGAAGTTCAACATTAGAATTTCTCTGATGGGCAAGAAAGGACACCAAAGACCCCCCAAAGGAAGTGCAGTGATGGGAGAAGGGCAGGGTTATACTGGGGAAGGGAAGATTGGCCCAACTCAAGTGTGCAGAGGCAGAAGTAGCCTGTGGCCCTGCAGTCTTAGTCTTATAGCTGTGCTCCACGATGAACTAATGAGTTATCACCTTGGGACCCTATGCTGGGCACCACTGTGGCCTTGGCTGAAATTCCAGGATGTCTCAGACTGCAGGGTCATTTTTCCAAAGTGAAGCACAGATTGTTAAAGAGCTGGGGTCACCCTGGCTGGTGTGGCTCCGTGGATTGAATGCTGGTTCGATTCCTGGTCAGGGCACATGCCTGGGTTGCAGGCCAGGTCCCCAGTTGGGGATGTGTGAGAGGCAACTGATCGATGTATCTGTTGCACCCTATAAAGTTACATTTGTAGATAACTTCGGAGACACTCGTCCCTCGCCCTCCTACAGTGACTGTGTTTGCGCAAGAGGCTGCAAAGGGCAGCCGCCTCTTCCTGAGGGGCCCACTAGCTCACTCTTCTTCTTGCCTTCCTGGTCTGCCCATCCGAGCCTCATGGCAGCTTTTGCTGCCTACTAAGTACTCAGGATTCCCGAGTCTCTGTCCTAGCCTGTTTCTTGTTGCTCTTAACCTGAAATCCACCATCAGGGAGTCCACAGGTGAATTTGAGGAAGAGCGTTCAGAACCTCCACCCCAAAAAGTGTCACTGAACACCAACACAAATAGGTACGGACATTTCTTCTAAGAAGAAGGTCTGCAGTGTATGTTGATTTTTGGTGGAGTCTCTGATCCAACCCCCAGTTCAGAACCTACTTTCTCTTCTGTCCCAGGCCTTTTCATTCTGTCCTTTAGCTCCACCCTCCCCTTGATGAAGACCACCCTGAAATCTTCTCCCAGATGTGCTCCTTTGATCAAGACCCCCATGGTCAAACACTTTCTGATAGTCTCCCCTTGAGGGCCTCACAGGTGCTTCGAACTTAACACATCCCAAACCAAACAAACACATCACCTTTCCCTCAAATCCAGGCCTCGTTTTGTGGTTCCCTTATGTATTTACTGTTCCAGGAAGCCAGGAACCTGGGGCTCAGCCTGCTTCTTCGCTCTCCCATTTCTATTAAATTGCCAAGTCTTATCGAATCCAGGGGCTGAAGTGCCTGAGGAATCCAGCCCGCTCTTCAGCCGCTTAGCACAAGGATGGAATGTGTTAGGCCCTAAGAGGACAGACCTCTGCTGGAGCCAGACCGTTTGGGTCTGCTCCCCGTCCGCACGTGTCGTCTAGTCCATCACTTAACCTCCCTGTGCTCCCAAGTTGGTTTCATTTTCAAAATGCAGATGATGAGAACACCTTCATCATTTTTTATGCAGAGTGCTTACCGAATTGTAAAAAATAAAACACTGAATACATATTAAAAGCATAAAGCAACGCCTGGCCCTTAGTAAATGTGTGGTACGTGTTTGCCCATTTTGGCATTCGGCCAGGCCACCCTCCTTTCTGTCCTAGGTCATTACAACAGCTTCCCAACGTACTCTTTGTCTCTGTTGACCTTGTAGCCCAAGCCATCCTTCTGAAAGGCAATTCTGGTCATTGTACTTTTCCATGGATTCTCATCATTCTTAAGGCCAAGTCCAGGATCTTAAGATGAATTCATTGTTAAGATCAAGGTTAAAGCTCTTGCTTGCAAGGCCATTCGAAACCCATCTCCTACTTACTGCCGCACTTTTTCTCTCATGCCTGTTCACCCACACTCTGCTCTCTGATACCGAAATCCTTTTTGTTTCCCCTGTGGGCACACATTAGCCCCACACCCCCGGGGGACTGGAACATGCTGTTCTTTCTGCCTTGTTCTCAGGTTACCTTGCCCTTCGTTGCCATTGCTGTCAGGTGGCTACTCACCTTTTAGGGATTGTTTCCTCTGCGCTCACTGAAGGACTGAACATTTCTCGCCTCCATTTTGGGCAACTTACAGTGTGTTTCTGTTCTTTCAAGGACTTGCCTTACAAGTTTAAGCATGCATGTTTATTAAAGCCTACCTTTAATAAAACCTCTAAGATAATAATATAAGGATCTTCCTTTACTGGCTCCTAGCATCCGTTATTATTTGTCCGGTATTTGAATTCTATGTATATTTTAAGGCCTGTGAGACATTACTATTTCATGCAATCAATGTCCATTTACAGTTGTTCAAATATTTACCACTATCTTCATTTTTCACTCCTTCTGACATCTCAAATCTTCCATCTGGGATCATTTACTTTCTGCCCAAAGTATTTTCTTTAAAATTTTATTTAAATAGTATCTCCTGATGACAAACTTCGTTTCTACTTGTCTAAAATGGCTTTAGTTTACCCCGTGCCTTAAAAGTTGTTTTGAAACCCAGCCGGGTGGGTCCGTTGGTTGGAGCATTGTTCTGTACGCCAAGAGGTGGCAGGTTGAATCCCTGGTCAGGGGTACAGGGGAGGCAACCGATCAGTATTTTCCTCTCACATCGATGTTTCTCCTTCTCTCTAAAATCAATTTTTAAAAAAATCCTCATGTGAGCATTAAAAAAAAAGTTGTTTTGAGAATTCTAATTTACCAATTTTCCTTTTAACACTTGAAGATACCATCATACCCTCCTCTATCTTTTTACATTTCTCATTGCTGTTCCCTCTGAGGTAAGAGTCCGTCCCCACTTCCTTGCCACCGTGCCGCTTTGAATTTTTTGGGGGGGTCTTTATTTCCTTTTCTGTTCTGCAGTTTTATTATTGCATCTATATGTAGATTTCTTTCTTTTTACACTATTCTTCTTGGAATTCACCGAGCATATCTTTGGACTGGTATCATGCATCCGTTCTGCAAAAGCCTAAGCCATGGCCTCTTGAAGACCGCGCCTCCTCGGTTCCTTCTCTTCTCTCCTCTGGGACTCCGATCGAATAAATGCCTCCGGTGGTTTTCTCCTGAGGGGAGAGTCAATATTATTTTCACATGAAGATGCCACCAATGTTGAGAAATGACCCTGGATCATGGGCCCTCAGGAAATGCCTGTTAAATAAATTTGAATATTGGGTAACATTTTAATATCCCTAAGTATAATTAGTCCTAAAATGTGCCAGTCAAACATAAACTGATGCCAGAGAGACAAGTTTTATGGGTTTTACCTATGTCAGTGGGAAAGGTTAGGAGGCATGCAGCCTAATTTTACTGAAGCTTTGTAGCGCAATAATAGCCCTCAGTTGTAAACACTGCGGGTGTATTTATATGGTTGCCGACTGCCCGTTTTCCTTGCTAGAAGTAGACACCGTTCTCTGCGTTTTGTGTCATTGCCTCAGAAGGACGTACCTCCGCGCAAAGTTGGTGAAAGCCTAGCGAGTCATCCGGGTGGTTCTGGGCCGTTATTACAACAAGTTTCTGCCAGACAGGTTCCCTGCCTTCTGGGAACCACCTCCTTCCATTTAAGTAAGTCTTTCTGTCACTCCCAGTGTCCTGCACTGTGCTCTAAGGACCGCGGTCGGTTGAGGGACCTGACCGGGCTCTTCGGTACAGTTGTGAGATTCACAGCCGAGCGCTGAGACATGGTTACTGCTCGGGATTCAAGGACCTCCTAGGGAGGAAAGGGCTAAAAGCCTTTACAAATGGTAGAATTTTCCTAATTACTTTCTTCTCTTTTCTGACTATTTGTAGCTCACAAAACTGGAAATCTGGCACAGTAGTGAAGTCTTTCTTGGACTTGCTAGCTCTTCCTTAAGATTAAAAAATATATCTATAAATATTGAGGAAACCAAAACATTCATATTTTAGAAACAGACTTCCTTCTCCTAGCGCGATCTTCTTGCCCGCAGCATTGTTCAGTTGGTAGAGTTTGGAAATATTGCACCTTTTCTTCCGGGATATTAGCCGGAGGTCTGCTTGATGGAAGCCCTTGTTAGTGATCAAATGTAACCAAGGTGGGAGGCTCTTCATGCTTGGGTTACATCAGTTACCCACTTCTTCTTTGTAAAATGGGGGTTGGGGTAGTAAATACCGTCAACTGATTTAAAGAGAAATCTGGTCTCTCTTCTGTGTGTACAGGCTGATCAGAGATTTTTCTCCACAGAGGTACTGAATTTGGCATTGGCATTGGCCAACAAGTTGCCAAGACCAGCGATTCTGCACCATCTCATCACACCATGGAAAATATAGACAAAGCTGCGACAGCCAGGTATGTCATTCTGTGTGCAGCCTAGTTCTTCCCAACCCCTGGTGCCCTGATCCTCTGCCTTTTTCAGGTCACCTTTCTAGGCTCAAAGGAGCTTCACAGAGAAGCCTCATTTGGTGTCTGTTGCTCCTAGTGCAAGGCATTGTTAATGTCAGCAATCACTCACTTTGTAAAATGCTGTTGAATTGGTAATGATTTTAAAGTGGACTTATAAATCCATGACTTGGCTGAAGCATTTGTGCGGCTGAGGAGAGCAGAAGGTGAGGTTCAGTTTACACACCGAAGTGGAGAAGAGGTTCTTCTCCCTGAGTCTCAATGCACAACTCTCCAGATGTGTTCTCCGCGTCCTGCCACTTCAGGGTCCACTTGCATAGTGATGCTGAGACTATGGGAAAGGGGTTAAGTAGGGAAGTAGATTTTAAGATCAGCAGGATTTGTGTTCTAATTCCTGATTTGTCACTAACTGGCTGGGTGACCTTGGACCAGCAACTTAATGTCTCTGCATCTCAATTTCTACAACGGTCAAATCAGTTATAATAGGTAACGTTTATTTTTGCTTGGTGTTGCCTAAAACTACACTAAGCATTTTTGATACATTTAATCCAAATGTAGGGAAGACACTATTGTTATCCTCATTTTACAGACGAAGAAACTGAGACTTTAAAACACTTGAGTCGTTCTCCTAGTGTCACACTGACAGGGATATAGTCAGGATTTGCAGCCAGGGTCTTTGTTTCCGTAGTCCTTTTCTCTCAGTTGTAATTTGTGTATTATAAATGATTTCTCTGCTCACTTTCTGCTCTAAAGTTTTAGAATGCTACTATTTGCCCTAGAAATAAAGAGCAGATAAAGAAAAAGCAAACTCAGGCAGAAGTCTCCTACCCTGAAGACTGGTTGCCCTAGGCATGGCAGGTTTTATGGGCCTTTGATTCTTTTTCTCAGTGGAGAGAAGATGTTGGATGGATGGGGAGAGAGGGAAGAACCTAAGAGTGAGAGTAGTTCTATGAACTGCCCGGGCTCAGCAGCAATGGACATTACCCTCCCAAGGCTCTACCTTTGCATGCAGCCTTGGCCACGGGTTCACCATGCAGTGTAAGCGTCCCATTGTGATGGGTTCTGAGGACCCACTGAGACTGACACCACTCTGAACAAGCGAAAGGCAGCTCCTGCCCCCATCCCCAGCCCAAAGGAAGATGGTTTTGCCTTAAAACTAATGATTGAAATTTCTTCACCTAAGTTTGTATTTATAACTTTGCATATGCTTCTACTCCTGCAAATTGCACAGGCTTTGGGTGCTGCAAAATCTGCACCCACTCTTGTTCTAACACATTTTGGGATTATTAAAATGCAAATAATTTAAATAGATTGAAGTAGGATTTCTCACTTTAAAAATAGGAACTGTTTGAAGAAATATTGAATTCCAATAATTATTCTAAGTTCTTCAGTAGTCAAAAAAAAAATTGAGGTTCAGAAGAGTCATCTATTTGCTATGTGGTTTTTACCAAATTGTGGTGGTCTCTACTGAAGGTTTTTGTGCTCTTTGAAAAATGACTCTAACATTTTTCAAGAAAATGGTAGAGAAAATCTCATTTAGGGCTGATCAATGAGTTTGTTGAAAACAGGGTTGGTTGGTGGAAACATAGCTCCAAGTATGAATGTTCTTCTTCAAAAGAAAAAAAATCAAAATTAGTCCTTTTTACTTTTATCTTTAAATTAGCGATCATTAATGTCAGTGCCCAAATAGAAAGCAAGGAGTTTTTCTTTAAAAATTAACATCCCCTCACAAAAATTTTAACTTGTGCTTATGTTTGTGTAGTCTCTCATATTCTTAGTGTTCTCTAAATTATTTTATTATGAAAAACCAAGACCTCTTTAGAGAAAACATGTTAATCTGAAAAGATCTCATTCAGTATCAGTTTTGAATGATTATAAAGATCATTTCACAAACTGGTACTTTAAAAAAAAAAAAAGGCAAAACATTTCATCATTATACCAGGGTTGATGGCCTCACATTTGGAAAGATTATATATTTTGTAAACAATTTAATTATCAATTTGAAAACTTTATAGGAAGTATTTAAATCATAGAGAACAAAATGTGTACATATAGGATTCATTTTTTTTTAAAGATTTTATTTATTTATTTTTAGAGAGAGGAAGGGAGGGAGAAAGAGAGGGAGAGAAACATCAGTGTATGGTTGCCTCTCACATGCCCCCTACTGGGGATCTGGCCCACAACACAGGCATGTGCCCTGACTGGGAATCGAACTGGCAAACCTTTGGTTCACAGGCCAGCACTCAATCCACTGAGCCATGCCAGCCAGGGCAGGATTCATTTTCAAAACAGAAATGTCCTGATACTACGTGCGTGAATACTTGGATCTTGGGGTGAAATTTTCAGTGGCACCATTATGTGCAGATGCAAAAAGTTATACTTATCTAATACTCCAAAGGGAGCGGAAATCACATACTCTGGGCAACTTGCAGATGACTTAAAAGTGATTCTAGTGGTCATGAAGACACTGAGATCAAAGCTGCCCATAAACTATGTAGATAAAACTATTCCCTAAATTGTGAAAAAGGCAATTTCTGAATTAATATTTTTATCACTTTCAATGTGCACATTAAATGTACTTATTAAATGTTATATAGAAATACTTGACTATTTCACCTACATCCCTAAAAGTTTACACATTCAGTTGTCAAAAACAAACCATAAAACCCTTTTGGGGGATCTTTCTTATTGGAAAGATTGGCAATCACTTTATAGTTGAACACATTCTCCTTGCAACTAATACAGGTTTTCATTAAAACACGTCTAATTCAGTTTGAACAAATCAATTGATATATGTAATGTTAAATATATTTTTATTTTCCCCCAGGAATGAAAAAGTTGTGAACTGCTTATATCCAAAGCCTGGTGCAATTTTTAGGCTGATTTGCTTTCCCTGGGCAGGAAGTGGCTCCGTGTATTTTGCCAAATGGGGCAAAAAGATGCCTGATTCAGTGGAAGGTATGTTAACTTACACCAGCATCTGGGCAATTTATAAGGTCAGACATACACATAGGAATTTGAAGCATGGTAAAGATTTTCCATTTTGGAAGGTAAATAATAATAGTTGTTCAAGATTGCATTCCATCCCTGGCTGGTGTGGCTCAGTTCGTTGGAGCATCATCCTGTAATCTAAAGGCTGTGGGTTCGATTCCTGGTCAAGGCACATGGCTAGGTTACAGGTTCTATCCTTGGTCAGGGTGCCAGTCCCAGGTCCAGGCACATAAGGGAGGCAACAGTCAATGTTTCTCTTTCACACCCATGTTTCTCTCACTCCCTTCCTCTCTCTCTAAAAGCAGAAATGTGTAATGTCATTCCAGAATTGAAGAAATATCACTGGGTGAGGATTAAAAAAGATTACATTCGAATAATGTGACTTTTATATTTCTAAAATAAGAAATTCTATTACCTTTATTTTGTTATTATTAGAGCTAGAAGAACTTCTTAGGAAATGGCGTTCTAACCCTGTGCTTGATTTTAATGGAATTATTGATATGGTTAAACTGAATCTACCATCTTACAATCGTTTTCAATTTGGCCCTTCTATGACTTGTTCCGTTTTCCATTTACTCCTTTCTTTTGAATGAATGTAACATGAAAAAGCACTTTCTGTGCCTCCTCTACTGCCTTATTAGCCATGTTGCTCTCTAATTGTTTTAGTGGTCACTCCAGAATTCACAATACACATCTTTCCTTTATCACTGTCTAGCTTCCAATAACATTATTCTTGGTTCAACTTATTCCAAAGCATTTTATTGTTTTTGAGGCTATTGTAAATGGGATTGTTTTCTTAATATCCATTTTGGATATACATTGTTAGTCTATAGAAACATAACTGATTTTTGTATGTTAATTTTGTGTCTTGCAACTTTACTGAATGTGTTTATTAGTCCTTACCATTTTTGGTGGATTCGTTAGGGTTTTCTCTGTATAAAATGATGTCACCTGAAAACAGGGACTTTTTTACTTCTTTCTTTCTGATTTCAATGCTGTTTATTTCTTTATCCCAACTAATTGCTCTGTCTAGGACTCCAGTACTGTGTTGAATAGAAGTGGTGAGAGGGGGCATTCTTGTCTTGTTCCTGATCTTAGAAGACAAGCTTTCAGCTTTTTACCATTGAATATAATGTTAGCTGTGGCCTTGTCATATATTATGTTGAAGTATGTTCCTTCCAGATATACCTCATTTGCTGAGAGTCTTTATCATGAAAGGAAGTCACATGCTTTCTGTTCATCTATTGAGATGATATGATCCTTTATTCTGTTAAAGTGATGTATGACATTTACTGACTCATATATGTGGAACCATCATCGCGACCCAGGGGCAGGTCTCCCTTGGTCCAGTGTATGATCCTTTTAACATGCTGGTCTATTTCATGTAACATTTAAGAACCTTAAAATGCATGCTTCCGTTTGCACTCCTGTCCTTTTGCCATTGCTGTCATATATTTTACTTTTTATGGTAAATTGTTCTTATTTTTGCTTTGAATAGTTATATTTTTAAATGTTTCAATGAGAAAAACATCTTTTATATTTATCCACATTTCTATTTCTATTTAGCACTTCCCTCTTTTGTATTGTCTGAGTTTCTATCTGGAATCATTTTCCTTCAACCTAAAGAGAACATTTTTGTAGCAGTCTGCTGGCAACAAATTCTCTCAGGAGACCGAAATTTTCAGTATTTTTGCTGTCCCATTTGAAAGCTATATAATCTGGATATGCAATTCTAGGTTGGCATTTTTCATCATTCAGAAGATGATATAACATTGTCCTCTGACCTGTCTTATTTTCTAGAAGTCAGCAATGTTGATTACCTTTCTATGCAATTGTCTTCTTTTCTCTAGCAGATATTAATACTGTCTATCACTCCAAAAACATTTACTATGTGCCCATTGAGTTTTTGGGGGGACCTGTGGATTTATAATTGTTATTAAATTTGGAAAATTTTCCAGTCATTATATCTTTCAAAATGTCTTTTCTACATCTCCCCTTTCTCGATTTCTTGGATTCTGATTAAACATATGTTATACTACTTGATTTGGGGCAACAGTACGCTGAAATGCTCTTCATTTTTTTAAGCCACTTTTCTTTCCATGCTTCCCTTTGACTCTATTCCCCTGTCCTTCCCAGGATCTTTCTTGGTGGGGGGCTTGTAAACTTGAATTTTTTCTCACAGCAGTGTGAAGCTCAATTAAATGCCATTCTTCTTTTCAATGATTTTCTGTTCATATTTTCTTAATCTCTTGATTCACCTAATGTAAGAATAAACCAGATGCCTTGAGGGAGAGCACACTTAACTTCTTTGTCTGAGATCATGGTCTTTTACTTTCTAGCTGCTTTCATGGCACTGCAGTTCAATTTTTGTCTCTCTAGCCCTGTGAGAATGCGAAAAGCTCTGTTGGCTTCTCAGTTTCTCAGAAGTAGTCTGGAGCCTAGAACTCTTGACCTGGCCAAATATTGATACATCTCCATAGTGGAAAAGAGGCTGGAAGAATCTCAGTTTGCTCCTCTAGAATTCTCTTCTCTCCAGGCAAGTCCTGGATGCCTCAGCAGTTTACAAATGCTTTCAAACAGATGTGTGCGTCTCTGTGTGTGTCTCTGTGTGTTTTATTCCATTTTCCATTTGTTCAGTGAGTGTGTTGGTCCACTGTGAGCTACTTCTGAATAACCAAAAGTGAAAAGCTGGTTGTATAGAGCAATATAACAAACTACAGTGCACCAACTACCTGCCTTTCAATATTACCATTTTAATATACCTGCTTCAATTTCTTTGTTTCTTGTTAAGGTCTCTAATTTTTTAACATAATTTAAAATTATTTTTTATGTTTTCTCCATTTACTTTTTTTCTATTACAGCTGGCATTCAATATTATTTTATTTTAGTTTCAGGTGTACAACATAGTGGTTGGATAATCAGATACTTTATAGAGCGGTCCCCCCTGATAAGTCTATAACCACATGGCAGCATACATAGTTATTACAATATTATTGACTATATTCCCTATGCTGTACTTTACACCCTGTGACTATTTTGTAACTACCAAATTGTACTTCTTAATAAAATACAACTTTCAAGAATGGTTTTAGATTTACAGAAAAGTCGCAAAGAGTCTCGTGTGCCCCTCACCCAGTTTCCCCTCTCGTTAAGATGTCACATTGCTGTGGTGCATTCCTCACAACTAAGAAACCAACATTGGCACATGGCTATTAACTAAACTCCACAGTCAGTTCAGATTTTACTACTATTTCCCTAACGTCCTTTTTCTGTCCCATGTAGAATATCACATTACTTTAGTCCTCCTCTCCCGTTCGCCTTCCCTAGTATTTGGCAGTTTCTCAGACTTTCCTGTTTTTGATGCCTTGACAATTCTGAGTAGTATAGGCCATGTGTTTTGTAGAATGTCTCTCCATTTGGATTTTCCTGATGTTTTTCTCATGGTTAGACTAAGATTATGGGTTTTGGGGGAGGAAGACAACAGAAGTAAAGTGCCATCCTCGTAGTGGTATGTCAGGGGTGGGTACCATTAATCTGACTTATCACGGATAAGTCATGTTTGACTTAAGAGTCATGTTTGCCAGGTTTCTCCACTGTCAGGTTACTTTTTCCCCTCCCTCCATATTCTGCTGTTTGGAAGCAAGTCCCTCAGTAGATAAGGAGTTAACAAGTATAATTGAAAAACAATTTTTTTAAAAGTGGCAAAGAACAGCCTGTACACAGAACCTTGCAAATGTATATGAGTTTATGAAATAAATTCATAAAAGTAAAACAAAACAAAACAAAAAAAAGAGAAAGAGTTAAGGAGTTACGCTCCATTATCCTGAGGAAGGAGTAGCAACATAAATTATTTGGAGCTCTGTTTCAGATTATTTCTAGGAAAAAACTTTGAAATTCTTACATATCCTTTCTACTCCCTTTCCCTTCTTTTCACTTAGATGATTTGTAAAATACAATGCATTGCTTTGCTTACGTTTTACAGCTTAAATAGAATAATAAAACAAATGGGAGGTGGGTTCTTTGCCATTATAACACTGTGACTTGTCCAAGGTCACGCTTACCAGCTCTTAGAAGCTAGGAAGTCTTACACAATTATATATTTTTTAGCCTGAGTAATTATCGTTTTCTCCATTGTAAAGTGAGGTGTTTGAACTGAGCCCGTTTCCTAAGCCCCTACCAGCTCTAATATTCTCCGGTTTTCAGGAGCCAACAGCCTTCCTGTTTGGCTTATTTGAAAGTCAGCTCTAGAAATAGCACCTACCGTGATATTTCCCAAAGTAGGTGAACATATATGAACAGAACTCTGAGCTATAGTATCATTTTTAGGGACAAAGCAAATACACCACAACCTTGCCTCCCAAAGCTCTGGAAAAGCATCAACGTCCATGAATAGGAAATTAGTTAAATTATAGAACAGAGTTGCAAATGGATATGATGCCACTTAAAGAGCATGAGTCAAGTCTGCATGTGTAGATATGGAAAACAGTTTATTATATAATTAAGTGAGGAAAAAAGCTAGTTGTAGAACAGTGTTACAGTATTCTCTTATTTGTGTAAGTCTCTAAAATGATACACATGCACACACATACAGATTAATACAAGAAGAATGCACAGATAAAGTTATGGAAGGTACAGAGACATGGCAGAATGCACACCACCGGTAACAGTGATGAAGTAGGATTGAGGAAGTAGAAACATTTTGCCTTGTATTTAATGCATTTTTATATTTGCAGAGATTTTTTTCTTGTCACATGCCTGCTTTACTTGGAAATGGAAACATCATTTTCTATATTTCCACTCTAAAGAGGTAAGAACAGGAGGGTTTTTTCCAGGTCCCAGCACTAGGCAGAGCCATTGGCAAATATTTCGGCAAAGGTAACTCGCTATGGGAATCGCTGTTGCCTGCGCAGCAAACCTGGCCTTCGTGGGCGCCTGGGCACTGGGGCACAGTCCCACACGGGCACTCTCTCCGGGGCTTCCTTTCCTCAGCACCAATGGTGCACCAGCCCCGACATCCATTGTCAACCATAAGAAAGGTTGTTCTGTAGATTCTTGTGGGGTTTCTTTTAGTCTTTTCATATGTAAGTATAATTGTTATAGCTGTTTCAGAAAAAAATATTTGAACATTTTCCTTCTTTTTCTAAGCTCTGGAGAGAAGATTTTCCTAGAAAATCATCTAGGCCTAGTGCCTTTTTTTTTTTTTTCCTAATCCTCTCCTGAGGACATATTCATTCATTTTAGAGAGAAGGGAAGGGAGGGAGAGAACCATCAGTGCAAGAAACATTAATAGGCTGCCTCTTGTATGGGTAACAAACCTGCAGCCTAGGCATGTGCCCTGACTGGGAATTAAACCCGGGACCTTTCAGTTTACAGGAAGACGCTCAACCAACTGAGCCACACTAGCCAGGGCTAAGCCTAGTGCTTTTTTAGCAAGAGCACAGCAACAACTTGTATTTCTTCTATGAAAACGATCTATTTAAATTTTCTATTTTTCCTGGGGTCAATTTTGGTAATCCTCCCCACCCCCCGGCCAAGACTTTATTTATTTATTTTTAGTCAGAGGAGAAGGGAGGGAGAAAGAGAGGGAGAGAAACATCAATGTGTGGTTGCCTTTCGCACGCCCCCTGCTGGGGACCTGGCCCACAACCCAGGCATGTGCCCTGACTAGGAATCCAACCAGCAACCCTCTGGTTTGCAGGCTGGCACTCCACCCGTTGAGCCACACCAGCCAGGGCAGTAAACTATTTTTTAAAGATCCACAAATTACATGTAAAGTTCCAAATATATTGCATAGAGTATTGCTATATAGTCTCCTTTGATTTTCAAAGATTTCCTTGAATTTAAGGGTTACTTCCTCTTATTTTGTGAATTTTCACATTCTCTTTTTTTCTTAACTAAATTGTTATAGTGATTTGCTTATTTTGCTGAAATTTTGTCAAAGACCTAAAATTTTTATTTATTAGTTCTACTATTTTCCTTTCTACCACATTCATTTATTTTTAATATTCGTTATTTCTTCCATTCTACTTTTCTTCTATTTATTTTTTTGTTACATTTGTGAGTTGAGATGCTGAATTCACTTATTTTCCTTTATTTCATTTTTGGCATACTATGCAAGACTATGCGTTTTCCTCTGATCACTGTTTTACTCTACCTCATTGATTCTGATATAGAGTAAATATTTAAAATCATTTTTAAAATTTCAATGACTTCATTTTGTATTTCCCTTTTGACCTAAGATTTAACAGAGAATTTTTTAAAAATTAATTACAGGGACTTTTAAAAAATATATTGTTTATATTTATGATGTTTAGTTTTATTGTTTTCAGAGCCCAGTGGTTTTTTGTTTTGGGGGTTTTTTTCTTTGTGGAAATTACAGTGATTTTCTGTGAGCCATTAAGGTATGATAAATTTTCATGAATGTTCCATGACTGCTGAAAAGTACATTCTCTATTTCAGAGGACAAAATTCTATATACAGTACACCCGTAAGACCTTCCTTATGGACATGTTTACTTTTCCTGTCCACTTGACAGTACTTGAACTGAAATCTCCTCTTAATAATTAATGTTTCTCATGTTAAATTCTGAGATTTTTGTAAGATAAATAAATGATTTAATTCAATTTAAATTAAAACTAAAATCTTATTTTCATCAGTTTTTAAAACTTATCATTAATTATGTAGAGGCAACTGATGTCATGATATGAAATACTGAAAAGAAAAGGTGATTCAAAGTCAGCGATTACTTGACTGTGTGTGTGTGTGTGTGTGTGTGTGTGTGTTTAAGATTTTATTTTTAGACAGAGGGAAAGGGAAGGAGAAAGAGAGGGAGAAAAACATCAATGTGTGGTTGCCTCTCATGAGCCCTCTACTGGGGACCTGGCCCGCAACCAAGGCATGTGCCCTGACTGGGAATTGAACTGGCAACTCTTTGGTTCATAGGCCAGCACTCAATCCACTGAGCCACACCAGCCAGAGTTTGAATGTGTTTTATATCCCTATAGTTTTAGGATTACTATATTAAAACAGAAATGTATATTACAAGATGATAAGCGAGTTTATCAAGATAAAATTAGCTATTTTGCCAGGGAACTGCTTTTTCTACAATACTAAAACATTTAGCTAAGAAATAGCAGACCTGTATAAGAGAGAGAAGAGGGCAGTGAAGGGAGGGTAACAGATCAGCCTGTTTCTTTTATAGATACCCCTGTATTCAATAAATTATATAATAATCATAATAGTAATAATAATAATAATCAATATTTTAACTTGACTATCATAGGTCAGTTTTCCCAAGCATATGGTTCTTTCTATACATAGCTTTGTATTTTATTTTAGAGAAATTTAAGTGCATTATAATTTCAAAGAGTAGTTCTTTTTGAGTGTTTTTATTTTGTTTAGTTTTCTTGAGAGTCTCCATTTATTCCTATGTTGGAATTTTCTCTGCCTTTTATCATTATTACTTTCTTTTGGGATGTTTTTCCCTCTTTCTTTTCCTTTTCCTAGCTCTTTTATTCCTGTTCTCTGTATCCACTAAATCCTTTGCATCTATTGTCTCATAAACAACTTTGTTTTAGTAATTTTTTTGAAATACTTTTTGTCTTTTTATTCAATTTTATTTCAGTATTCTGTCAGTTCTTTTTGCAATTGTCCATTTCTACTCAGAATTTTAAATTTGTAAGTTATAGTGTTCTTTTTTAAAAAAAGATTTTATTTTCTTATTTATTTTTATATTTTTAGACAGAGGGGAAGGGAGGGAGAAAGAGAGGGAGAGAAACATTGAGGTGCGAGAGAAACATCAATGAGTTACCTCTTGCACACCTCCAGCGGGGGACCTGGCCGGCAACCCAGGTGTGTGCCCTGACTGGAACTGCATCAGTGACCGTTCGGTTTGCCGGAGGGTGCCCAGCCCACTGAGCCATGCCAGACAGGGCTACAGTGTTTTCTTCATTTCTGTAATTTCTTGTTTGACTAAATTTAATTCATGTTGGAGTGTTGCATTGTTTTATTCTGCCTGGTGAGTTTTTTAAAAAGCATTTTCATAACCTGTAATGGTTTAATTTACACTTTCTCTATTCTGAGTGTTATGTTTATTTCTGTTTATGATGAAGTGTGCTGGATTTTCCTGCTCACCATTTGGCAATGCTCTATGCAGTAACACGTACGACCAAGGTGTTTTGTTACTTACTGTTTCTTGGCTCAGGGGTGCCCTCGTCTGTTGCTATGGTGAAGTGCAGTTTTAAAAAAATTAATGGCACCTTGTTTGTATGGTCAGGGATTCTATAGTCTTCTGACTCTTTGATATTTCCATGGCCCTTATCTTCAGCTCCTTCTTTCTTTATTTTGCAATCAGGCCTCCAGGAGATATTTCACCTTTCCAAGGTGCCTTTCTCTCCCCGGAAGTGCTGCCTTCCCGACACTACACCTCTCTGTTACTTCGTGCCTCTTCCTTTCTACTCGCCAGCCGTCAGTTCTGTTACCAGCTCTCAAAAATTAATTAATTAATTAAAAATAGAAAGTATTTTCATTGGAAGAAGAGAGTCCTGTTGTTAATGCATAAATATATTTTTAGAAATTATTGGAAGTACTTTCATACAAGATTTTCACCAAGAGCTGATGGTTCAATACAGACAATTAAAGCCCGCTCCTTTAAACCTAGTTTTCAATAGTTCATATGTAAAAATGTATAAAGAATAATGCCTCAAACTCAGCCATGATCACTGCTCCCTTTAAATAATAAAACATTACAACTGAATAACATTTAAGTCTCCATGTACTCTCTTCCCAATTGTATTCACTCTCCCCTTTAGGCTTCTTCAAATACTTACCTAAATAAGATGTAGCATTATTACACATATATCTACTTCTATTATAAAGGTATCACATTGTAAATATTGTTCTGAAACTTTCTGTTTTCTCCTAAATTTATTTTTTAAGATTTATCATGTGGCTATGTCTATCTTACTTCATTGATTTGTAACTATTGTACAGTATTCCACAGTGTGACTATAACACAATTTATGTATGCATCCTTCTCTTTACAGGCATTAAAGTCATTTTTATTGTTTTTCTGTTATTAATAATACTTCTATGAGCAGTCATATATATGTCTTCTTGAAGACATGTGTAAAAAGTCCATATCTAGGAGTGGAATTTCTGTATGGTAATGTGTGAGTGTCTTCAACTACATAAAATATTGCCAAATTGTTCTCCAGAGGAGCTGCAATGAATTACACTGCCAAAGGAGTGTACAATTCTTATTGCTCTATATCCTTGACAATACTATTATTGCTGAATTGTTTGATTTGTTGCAAATCTGTGCATGAAATTACCCTGATTTTATTTTTCTAGTTTTATTGAGATATAAATGATAGATTTTTCCTTTTTTAAATTTAATTTGATTTTTAAATATATTTTATTGATTATACTGTTATAGTTGTTCCATTTTTTCTCCCCTTTATTCCCCTCTGCCCTGCACCCCCACCTCCCACCAGCATCCCCCCACTTAGTTCATGTCCATGGGTCGTACATATAAGTTCTTTGGCTTCTCCCTTTCCTATACTATTCTTAACCTCCCCCTGTCTATTTTGTACCTACCAGTTATGCGTCTTATTCCCTGTACCTTTTCCCCCATTCTCCCCCTTCCCCCTCCCTGCTGGTAACCCTCCATGTGATCTCCATTTCTGTGATTCTGTTCCTGTTCTAGCAATTTGCTTAGTGTTTTTGTTTTTGTTTTTTTAGGTTCAGTTGTTGATAATTGTGAGCTTGTTGTCATATTACTGTTCATATTTTTGATCATCTTCTTTTTCTCAGAAAAGTCCCTTTAACATTTTGTTTAATAAGGGCTTGGTGATGATGAACTCCTTTGACTTTACTTTATCTGGGAAGCACTTTCTCTGCCCTTCCATTCTAAATGATAACTTTGCTAGATAGAGTAACCTTGGATGGAGGTCCTTGCCTTTCATGAATTTGAATACCTCTTTCCAGTCTCTTCTGGCCTGTAAGCTTTCTTTGGAGAAATCAGCTGATAGTCTTATGGGAGCTCCTTTGTAGGTAACTGTCTCCTTCTCTCTATTGCTGCTTTTAAGATTCTCTCTTTATCTTTCATCTTGGGTAATATAATGATGATGTGCTTTGGTATGTGCTTCCTTGGGTCCAACTTCTTTGAGGCTCTCTGGGCTTCCTGGAAGTCTGCTTCCTTTGCCAGATTGGGGAAGTTCCCCTTCATTATTTTTTCAAATAAGTTTTCAATGTCTTGCTCTTCCTCTTCTCCTTCTGGCACCCCTCTGATTCGGATGTGGGAATGTTTAAGTTATCCTAGAGATTCCT
The DNA here is from genome assembly GCA_004026545.1 of Mormoops blainvillei. NCBI lineage: Eukaryota > Metazoa > Chordata > Mammalia > Chiroptera > Mormoopidae > Mormoops > Mormoops blainvillei. The sequence goes on along the minus strand of PVJD01011186.1, from coordinate 10,548 downwards.
AAGCCTCTACTCATTTTCTTGAATTCTTGTTTCTTCATTCTGTTCTGGTTGAATGTTTATTTCTTCTTTTTGCTCAAACCATTGATTTGAGTCCCATTTTCCTTCTATTCACTGTTGGTCCCCTGTATATTTTGCTTTATTTCACTTTGCATAGCCTTCCCTTTTTCCTCCATTTTGCAATCATATTCCACCAAATTCTGTGAGCATCTTGATTACCAGTGTTTTGAACTCTGCATCTGTTCGGTTGGCTGTCTCTTCATCTCTTAGTTCTATTTTTGGAGTTTGATCTGTTCTTTCATTTGGGTCATGTTTTTTTCTTTTTGTTTCCGTGCCTATTACACTGTGAGGGGCAGAGCCTTAGGCATTCTTCAGGGCGGGGCAACCCACTCACTGCCTTGTGGCACTGTCTGTGGGGGAGGGGTCAGAGAGCGAGCAATGAGGCTTGCTTGGCTCTTGGCCGGTTTACAGTCACTTCCCCTGCTACCCACAAGCAATTTGGGCCCTTCTAGTGCTGACTCCCAGGTGGGTGGTCACATTCTAGGGCTCTGTGGGTCTCTCAAATGCACTCTCCTGTGAGACTGGCAGTTTCTCCCACCACCACAAACCCCACAGGTTTTTACTGGTAGAGGTTTTGAGGCTTTCTTTTCCTGCACTGGAACCCTGGGTTGCATGGTCTCTCTCACTCCCCAGTTGTTCCTACCTGTTTATCTGCATGCAAATGTGGGACCACCTGGTCTGCCAACCACAGCCTTGCAGTGCATCCTCTCTGCCCTGGCTGCCCATCTCGGGCCCTCCTATTGGTCTGGATGAATGTTCCTTCTTTAACTCCTTGGTTGTTGGCCTTCCATACAGTTTGATTTTCTGGCAGTTCTGGTTATTTTTTGTTTTTAAATTTGTTGTTGTCCTTGTTTTGGTTGTGCAAGGAGACAAAGTGTATCTACCTACACCTTCATCTTGGCTAGAAGTCCTAAATGTTATTTAACATTATATAAGTTTAAGGTGAACAACATTATGATTATATATAAATATATCAAAATGATTACCACGAAAAGTTTAATTAACACCAACCACCTCACATAATTATATTTCTTTTCCTGTAATAACTTTTGAGAGCTACACTCCGAGCAACTTTCAAATTCACAATACAGCAAGCACTGTTAACTTTCGTCTCCATGCTATACATTAAAACCCAGAACTTACTATAATAATCAAAACAGTATGGCCCTGGCATAACAACAGACACATAAGCCAATGGAATAGGATCAAGAGCTCAGAAATAAAACTATGCATATCCAGTCAGCTAATGTCTGACAAGGGAGACAAGAATATTCAAAGAAAAGACATTCTCTTCAATAAACGGTGCTAGGAAAATTGGATATTTACATGCAAAAGAATGAAATTAGACCCCCTATCTTACGCTAACAAAAATTTTACTTAAAATGGATTAAAAACTTAAATATAAGAACTGAAATCATAGAACTCCTAGAAGAAAATATAGAGAAAAAGCTCCTTGACATTGGTCTTGGTGATGATTTTTTTATATGACATCTAAAGAACAAGGGACAAAAGCAAAATAAACAGGTGGGACTATATCAGACTAAAAAAAGCTTCTGCACAACAAGTGAAACCGTCAACAAAAGGAAAAGGCAACCGGCTGAATGGGAGAAAATATCTGTAAATCACACATCTGATAAGGGGTTAATACCCAAAATATATAAGGAACTCATAAAACTAAATAACAAAAAATTAAAAACCCAAACAACCCAATTAAAAAATCGAAAAAGGAAAATATAGAAAAACACAAAAAAGGAAAGGGCAAATCCAAACCACAATGAGAGACCACCTCACGCCTGTTAGAATGGCCATGATGAAAAAGGCAAGAGATAACAAATGTTGATGAAGGTGTGAAAAAAGGGGAAACTTTGTGCACTATTGATGGGATTGTAAATTGGTACAGTAACTATGGAAAACAGTATGGAGTTTCCTTAAAAAATTAAAAATAGAACTATCATATATGAGTATGATCCAGCAATCCCGCTTCTGGGTATATAACTAAAGGGAATGAAATCACCACCTCAGGTAGTTGCACCCCGGTGTCCCTCACAGCATTCCTTACGAACAGCAAAGTTATGGGAACAACCTAAGTGTCCATCAGCAGATAAATGAATAAAGAAAATGGAATATTTTTCAACCATAAAAACACAGTCCTGCCATCTGTGACAACATGGTGGCATCTTGGGAGCATTACGCTAAGTGAAGTAAGTCAAAGACAAGGACAAATACCAAATGATCTCACTTATATGTGGAATCTAAAAATCCAACTCCAGTACCACTGTGAGTTATTTTTCAGCTTCATTTTCCCCAGATCACCAAGATAATATAAATTTAGGCTTCAAACTTGTACAAACGCAAGACTTTGGTTAAAAAAATATGTAAGGGCAGATTTTTCCCCCATTCGCAGCCAAGGTAAACGTAGAAAGTTGTCTCCCTTTGCCACTACAAAGATATTTTTTTTCTCCTAGTCTACTTTTCACTGAATGGGTAGAGCTTAGAGGTTGCTGGCTTTATCTGGAGGACTCCATTCTAGGTCACCCTCGAAATCTGATGTTTTCTTTTCCTGACATATACAATAGGCGTCAGAGTAACCATTCCATTTGTACATGCTCACTGCCTGAATTTTCAGTTCCCTCTTTTTATTTGGAGCTAAACTATGCATCTAATTATATGTATGCTTCATCTAGTATTTCTAGGTATTTTGTAGTTGGAGGGTATTTTTTCAGATATTTAGTCTGCCATTTTTATGCTATTGCTTTTCCTCAGAAAATTGTAAATCTTTAATGTCACTACATTTAAGCATTATTGGTCACTATTCATTTCTTTGAAATCATTCACATCATGTTAACATAAGCTCCTTTACAACATCACAGGATCGCACTCACTGTCCTCATACATTCACTGGTGTTTCTCAATCCGCAGTGCACTCCATAAGGCTTGCTGGGAGAGAAAGTCGATCTGAAGAACCTTTTGCCACTGACATGAGCCAGATAGTTGATGAAACTGTTTGTGCTCTGCTGCCAGTGATCCAAGATAAACCATTTGCATTTTTTGGCCACAGGTATTTAAAATCTGTTTTAAAAGACATTTCTTCAATCGCAAGTCCTTGGTTGATGCTGTTTGTTGTGTCTGTGAGATGTATACCTTTTGCATTATACTGCTTCACCACTGCTTGAAGGAGTGAGGGAGGGTCGCTATAGCTGTTCTCAGACAGGAAAGTCAGATGGAAAGACAGTGTGCAGTAGAGACCATAAAGAGGTAAATGCCAGGTGGTGTGATGAATTGTGCAAATCCTGGGCTCCTTGTGTCATCTCTTCTTTGGATAATAGTCCCAGGATGTTGAATAATCATGACCAGTCACAACTCTCACAATTGGCCAGGCCAGTTTGTGTAGTAACTATACCTTAAGGCAAAAAATTAGGACTTGAAAAATCAGGGTTTTATAAGCAGTAACTTATGTTCCACTTATTTTTAATTTTAAAAGTTATATAAATGGGGACTAAATGGTAATGGAAAAATATAAAATAAAGATTATATATTTTCAAAAAATAAAATAAAATAAATTATAAAAATAGTAAGTGTTATGTTGTATAATTTTAAGGTTATAACGTGAACCCAGGAGTTTTGACCACCTCTTAGTCAGTTTGACCTGGGACAAATTTCTTAGGTTTTTTAATTATTTTCTTTCTCTGTAAAGCTAGAATGATAATCGTTCCTTCTTGTGAGGATTCAGTTAATAAAGATCATAAATTATTTGGCATGTGGTAAGGGCTCACTAAATTGTGGCTACTATATCATATAATATTTACAGATATGATCAGCCCCAAAATAAAATGTATCCATCGACCCAGGAAGTAGTTTAAAATTCTGATGTGGTTCCATGGCACTTTTACATGTAAGGTCCTGTTTTATATCTTTTTCTGATTTTCTTTCACTTACTATTGCTCTGGAGGTCATTTTGCTTCATGACTTATTTTATCAATCTCCCCTTGTGGATATAGAATTACTTTTATATTTTTTTGTTATAAAAACACTTCAGTGAGCATTTTTATAGCAAATTTGGTATATATAAGTGTCTTAGAATAAATTTCTAGAATTTAGATTAAATGATATGCCCATTGTTGCAGTGCTTGATATATATTTCCAAATTACCTGCAATTTACACTTCATCAGCAATGAACATCTCTGGCAATATTGACAACAAATATATCTAATGTCCCCAGCAGTTCACAAACTTTGGGTCCCAGTACTGCTTTAATACTTTTAAAAAGCACGGAGGACCGGTTTTTTTCTAGTCAAGACTAATGGCAACACAGGTAAACACGGCTCACCTCATTGCACAACCACATCAAAATTACAACTAAAATTAGAACGACCATCACTCAGAACCATTAGAAATCGAGTTGAATGGAAGTCTGACAACTACTGAATTAAAGAAACCACATCCATCGAGACTGGTAGCAAGGGCAGAGATGTGAAACGGGCTGGTCCCACATTCGTGTGGGGATATCTTAGTGAGGAGTCCCAGCTCCACACCAGGCCCCCCAGCTCAAGCTTCCAGTGCCGGGAAGGTAAGTCCCCATAGCTTCTGGCTGCAAAACACATGGGGGATTATGAGGCTTCTGGTTCAGATGGAGGCATAGGTGGTTGCACTTCACCTCCTCGCACAACCAAAAAAAGGATAACAACCAATCTAAAAACAAAAAACAACCAGAACTGCCAGAAAATTGAACTGTATGGAAGTCTGACAACCAAGGAGTTAAAGAAGAACCATTCGTCCAGAAGGGTAGGTGGGGCAGAGATGGGCAGTCAGGGTGGAGAGGACATGTGGTGAGGTGGCGGCTGGCAGACCCAGCAGTCCCACATTCTTGTGCAGATAAAAACCAGGAGGGACAACTGGGAAGCAAGCAATCCCAGCCCAGGACAGATCACACAACTCAGGGTTCCAGTGCCGGGAAATAAAGCCTCAAAACCTCTGGCTGTAAAAACCTTGTGGGTGTTGTGGTAGTGGAAGAAGCTGCCAGTCTCTCAGGAGAGTCCTTTGGAGGGACCCACGGGGTCCTAGAATGTACACATGCCCACACGCCCGGGAATCAGCACCAGGGCAGGACCTGGAAGGGCACCATTTGTTTGCAGGGAGTGGGGGAAGTTACTGAAAGTAAGGCAAGGGCTGAGCAGGTGGCATTGTTCCCTCTCTGACCCCACCCCTATATACAGCACCATAACATGGTAAAGCGAGTTGCCCTGCCCTGGCAAATACCTAAGCCTCCTCCCCTTACAGCATAACAGGTGCACTGACAAACTGATGAGACAAAGAAATATGGACTAAATGAAAGAATGGATAAAAACTCCAGAGAAAGAACTAAGTGTCGAGGAGATAGCCAACCTTTGAGATGCAGAGCTCAAAATACTGGTAATCAGGATGCTCAGAGAAATGATTGAGTACAGCAGCAAAATAAAGGAAGCAATGAAGGTTATACAAGGTGGAATAAAGAAAAATATACAGGGAACCAACAGTGAAGGGAAGGAAGCCGGGACTCAAATCAATGACTAGGAACAAAAGGAAGAAACAAACATTCACCCAGAACAGAAAGAAGAAGCAAGAATTTTTTTTTTTTAAATGAGGAGAGGCTTAGAAACCTCTGGGACAACTTTAAACTTACCAACATCCAAGTCATAGGGGTGCCAGAGGAGAAGAGGAAGAGCAAGAAATTGAAAATTTATTTGAAAAAACAATGAAAGAAAACTTCTCCAATTTGGAGAAGAAAATAGACATACAAATCCAGGAAGCTCAGAGAGTCTCAAACAAGTTGGACCCAAAGAGGGCCACACCAAGACACATCATAATTAAAATACCAAAGTTTAAAGATAAAGAGAGAATCTTAAAAATGGAAAGGGAAAAGAAGTTAGTTATCTATAGAGGAGTTCCCACATGACTGTCAGCTGATTTCTCAAAAGAAACTTTGCAGGCTAGAAGGGATTGGCAAGAAATACTCAGTCATGAAAAGCAGCGTCCTACAGCCAAGATTGCTCTACCCAGCAAAGCTACCATTTAGAATAGAAGGGCAGATAAAGAGGTTCCCAGACAAGAAACAACTGAAGAAGTTCATCATCACCAAACCATTATTATAGGAAATGTTAATGGAACTTATCTAAAACAAAAAGAAGATCAAAACTATGATCAATAGAATGGCAAAAAATACATCTCAATCAACAATTGAATCTAAAAAGCAAACTAAGCAAACGAGAAGAACAGAGACAGAATCATGGATACAGAGAGCATGTTTATGGTTGCCAGAAGGAAAGGTTGTGTGTGGGGAATGCATGAAGAGGTGAGGGGATTAAGAAGTACAAATAGGTAGTTACAGAATAGCCGTGGGGGTGTAAAGAACAGTATAGGAAATGGAGTAGCCCTAGAACTTACACACATGACCCATGGACATGAACAATGGTGTGGGGATTGCCTGAGGGAGTGGGGGCTGCTGTGTGGGGCCGGGCAAAGGGGGAAGAATTGGGACAACTGTGGTAGCATAATCGATAAAATGTAATTTGAAAAAATAAAATGTAGTGAAATGCCAAAGAAAGCACTGAGGAGCTCATAGAATTTTGCTTATGTGTTATAATGTCAGTATTTACCGTATTAGAAATTAAACCTAAGAAATTGAAAATATTTTTAACTTATCTTAAAATAATATTAGTGAACCCATTATGTGTTGACATAAATAATATATTTTTAAGTAAAAGACCATTTTCCCCCAAAAGCAGTGAGAGGCATGGCATTGTTTTACACTATCGCAAATATGTTTAGTGTCTGGCTGAACAGTAGGCAGCTGGAGTCTCAGCTCTGCTTCTGCATTCAAACTGTTGCAACATCCCATGTCACATAGTGTCTGGAAGACTCACCCCCGCCCCCAAGAGAGAATGAGAGTAAAAAAGGCATATAACATTTTGATATTATCATGGAAATAGCTTTAACCTCATAGACCACCTGAAAAGTTCTCAGGAATTCGCAGGGGACCCCGGACCATTCTTTGAGGACTGATAAAAAAATATTATCAGAGACAAAGTGATAGAGATCTGAAGGGAGAAAATGAAATTTAAATAAATTTCAAGACATTGTGGAAAGAAGTACTAAATCTTAGACTGAATTATGTAGGATGTCTTAAAACACTTTTTAAAAAACCCTCACCTGAGGATCTGCTTATTGATTTTAGAGAGAGGGAGGGAGGGAGAGAGAGGAGAGACTCATAGATGTGAGAGAGAAACATCTATTGAGCACCTGGACCAGGGACCAAACCCTGCAGCCCAGGATGTGCCCTGATCAGGAATCAAACCCGCAACCCTGTGGTTTAGGGGACAATGCTCCAACCAACTGAGCCATGCCGGCCAGGGCTTAATACACTTTTTATGCTGATATAAATCATTGACAGTGTACTCTTTGTAAATGTATTTATTATTCAACTAATTTATGCTTTCCTTTGCCTACATCATGATCATGGCTGTTTTTACAGTCCTTGTTCTTATTAACTTTCAGTGGATTATCATGACTTCGTTGAATGGTTATTATCATGTTTTCTTTCCCAAATTTAGTTTTGGGTCCTATATTGCTTTTATGACTGCACTACGCCTAAAAGAAAAACATAAGCTAGAACCAGTGCATTTATTTGTGTCAAGTACGTGTGCTCCTCATGTAAGTAATTTCATTTTGTTTTAGGGTGGGTGATGAAGAGGAGGGGAATGGGAGGGGAATCACATTGTTATTTCCCTCTCTGGTGACCTCTGGTCCAGCATGGGGGCAGTGGTGGCGATCCTACTGGCTAATGAAAAGACCCTCAAATCTCTTCCAGTGTCATCTGAAGTAAAGAGCTGAAGTCATCTCAGCTCTTTTCTGAAGTGTCCCTAATCTGTTTCTTGGTCAGAGCCTGTAATGTCCCCGGGATCTCCAAGCTAATACTGACCCAAAGTGTTCACTCTTTCACTCTGGGTCAGCTGGGAACTTAATCAACTTCCAGCTCGGCAACTGGATCAGAGCCTGGGAAGAGTATTTGAAATCTCCGCAGGTGAAAGTGACATCAGCCTTTCTGAACCACTCTCACGTTCAACATCCATGCTGCCGCTCCTGCTGCACACACCCCTGCCCCCTGCTCTCCCCTCCCATCCAAAGAAAGGCCCTGATTGCCACTGGGTGCCACTATGACACTGGAATTACTAGTGCAGAGGACCTTTCTTCTCCTTGCTCTTCAAAAGAAATAAGTCTCCACCTGAAATCTGTGGGTAAGGAAGTCCCCTCCTGAACCTTGACTTAATGACACTTCCTTTAGGCAGGGAGCTTTCCGTTTATGAACATGTACATTATATAAAATATTAGAATTGTGTCATTAAGGGCACATCTCACCAGGCCGAAGACAAAAGATTGTCAGACGAACAACTTTTCTCTTTCCTTTTGGAAACTGGAGGCACTCCCAAGGATTTTCTCAATAACAAGGAATTTTGTGAACAGTATATTCCCATTCTGAGGGCAGATGCATGCATTTTTATAAATTACACGTAAGTAACTGTTTTTTCTTTTGTTTTTTTTACAAATAATTATCTATAGAAAAATGTAGATTGGCATTCTCCAAGACTGCTTATACAGGAAAACAACATTCTAAGAGTTTGATTTCATTTCCTTTGGGGCCACCAGTGATATTTTTACTGGCTTAGAATGGAGCCTGGGCACAAAAATTGTATCACTCTATGACGAAAAGAGCATAGTTTTGTTTTAAATGTGTGTGTATGTGTTTGTGGGTGTGTGTGTGTGTGGTTCAACATACATGTTTTATCACATAACAAATATTTGTTGAATAAATTAATGCCAAAGCATCCTCATCTCAGAGGGGTCAGCAGGAGTGGACCCCTGCGTTTCAAGTCGTGCGGAGGTGAACCAGGGCAGGAAGGAGTGGTTGGCTTTTTGGTGAATTTTGTTCCAGGCTCATTTAGCTCCACCGCATCTGACAGAACAATCTCTGTCGCATGAGAAGTGCGTACTGATGCCTGATTCTCCTGGTAGGACCACAGTCCTCACATTCTGTAAATTTTCCGAGTAAACTCAACCTAGCAATGGTTCTTGCTAGTCTAACGTCCCATAGCAGTGACTGTGGGGCCAGCGTTTGACCCCTAGTCACCGTCAGAGTCTGTCATGCAGTTGTCCGACTTGGCCTGGGCTTTGTCTCCTCCATGTAAGGTCCTAGAAGGCAGGTGCTTCAGCCTATGTTTCTTTTATTTCCTCCACAAAGGCCGGAACAAGGCATAAGGCCACCACAGGCAGTGTGTGACAAGAAGTTTACACAAGGAGCTACGAAAAGTGGACCCTTCTTGAAACACCTTGAAAACAGGGACAATCCTGCTCACCTACGACCTGTCCCTCATTCACTGTCTATCTCCAGTCTATTGCTAAGTCCACCAGCTGGGGGCCAAAGTCTGTTAACTTCTTGCCGTTTCTGTCCCGACCGTCTTTGCCCAAGTGCGATTCTCACAGGGATAAGTTGTCGCTGGCTTAGCGCAGAGTCAGAATCAGAGAAACACTGGTCTGACATCACCCCCCGAAACTGGAAAAGAAATTCAAGTCCCTGTGGACGGACATTCAGTGAGACGACCTAGGCAAAAGCCCCACACAGTGGTTAAACACACTGTCTGTAGACTCTGCCTACCGGGATCAAAACCCTCTGCGTGGCACTTGCTAACTGGGAGATTCAGAGCTCGTTTCTTGAACAGTTTGTGCCAGAAGAAGGGATGAGGAAAACTCCCTCCAGGTGTGGTGGTGGGAACTAAATGAGGTCAGGTTGGCCACTAACTAACCACCACAATTTTTAAAAACAAAACACAAGCAAAACTTCACCGCCAAAGGCTGTCGCCGTGGCATTGTTAACATTTGTCAGTAGAGCTTTGGGGTGTTGAACGGGGAAGAAGCTCAATAAGAGCCCACCAAAGAAAATGAAATAGAGAGGGGGTCCATGGCACGCCGGGAGGGGCCACTGGGGAGGTCAGGGCAGGGTGCAGGCAGAGAGGGCGGCAGGACCTGGGGCACCTGTTGTCTGGATGGAGGGCTTTGGGGTTTCTGGGCTGAGGCCAAATTGGTCAATTCAAACCAAAAAAAGTGAGTTTTGGTAAGCTTCATAGGGGTCTTCTCTAAAGGACACACGAGCGGAAAGCTGTGGGAGTCAGGAGAGATTGTTTATCCCAAGGTGCTGGGGGAGTCGCATCAGGGACTTACCCATGTTTGTGACTCCGCTGCTGTCACCTAGGACATGCTCTCGCGGGAGGGCTAGTGTCAGTCCAAGCCACCCCGCAGGCTGCTTGGCCACACAGTGTGGATGCTGAGGTGGCAGTTGTCTACAGTAGCTTGGCTCAATTCTCAAAGAACTCTCAGAAGAAAACTCCCCAACATGAAAATAACAGAGAAATCCCTCACAGGGATGTTGTCTTCATACAATGCAGGAAAGCTTCTTATCGCTC